>JAJJMC010020031.1:2926397-2973409 GCA_023531435.1 Papaver californicum | reverse complement strand
TACGGAGGTGGTGCTGGAGGTGGTGTCGGAGGTGGTTCAGGAGGTGGTCTTGGAGGAGGATATGGGGGAGGTGCTGGTGGAGGCAGTGGTGCCGGTGGAGGACTTGGAGGAGGCGCTGGTAGTGGTGGAGGATTTGGAGGAGGCGCCGGTGGTGGTGGAGGAATTGGTGGTGGATTTTAGACTTCAAAGGAAGATTCATCCTACGGACAACACATCTTTTTAAACTTACTGCTAGTATGAATATCATATATAGGCATACTATATTGTACTCTCTACTACAGAGAACACCATGCATTTATCAAAATTATCATGTATGATCACTTATATATATATATCCAAATAAAATTATAGTCTTATATAATCTCCCTCGGTGTTTTCTTCTTCTCCCAAATTCTCTTCAGCATAACTTTTGTGAGCAACTCTTTGTTGTTTCAATGTACAGAAACTTCACTGGTCTGACAAGTTCTATACAACCATGCTACCGACTATAATGAGAAAGCCTCATTTATTTGAGGGAATATCGTTACCTTTGCGGAATAGTACAGTTTGATCGTCGTAATTTTCCATCCAACCATATACAACCGGTGAATCTGCAATCGCCCGCTCGTGGCACAGTGAGGTTGTTCTTATTTGTCCAACCTTAGTTCAATCTGTTTATGTTATTTTGGCTGCAGGGAGGCTTTGGGAAAGTATGATCTAGGATTAAAAAACTGACCATAACTATACTATAACAAATGGCTAAAGCTATAAAGATGGATTCTGATGAGATTGAAAGAGTTAATTCAGTGATTGTTATCAAACAATGAGATTGAATTACTACCCCCCTTGTTCTAAAGATGAGCAGGTAATAGGTTTCTAACCACTCGGATGCCGGATGACGCCAGTCTTTGTCACTTTTCTCTCTCCTTGACTTTGACCGTCTCTTTTGACTTAGGTTTTGGATATTTCTCTGTGTTCTATTGCTTTGGATCTTCACAACTAGCTTCTTTTCCGGCGAGGTTCTATCTCTCTGAACCCTTGCTTCTTACCTTAATTTATGTTATCTTTTAATTTTTCTTTGTGATTTACTTGCTAATTTCTGGTTCCTTTGTTCTTTTATTTTTTAGTTAATTTCACCTAACTTCTTCTCCCTACTTTATGAACTAACATCCTTAACTCCTGAGCGCAGAGAAATTGTGGTCGACAGCGAGATAGAGGTCTTATCACCTAAGTATTTTCAGAGATATCAAAGGTTTATTCAGTGCAGTGGAAGTGTTATAGGTGGCACCTGTTTTCATATTTAAGTCATATTATTTTTGTCCCCCTACCCTTCACTCCCCCACCTTTCTGGCCTCTTCCCTCACTGATTATTCTCTCTGTGAATATGTACTTCCCCCTACAAGATTAGCTCCTTAATGGATCTAGGGGCGCAGTTATGGCTCCTTTGGATGCACCTCACCGATAAAATACAGTAGTGTGCCTCCAATTTTTTCACCTTGGTTTGGAAACTGATTCACTACCTTTATCCTTCAATATTCCTTCTGTCTACCCCAAAAATAGCAAATCCAGTTTCCGATGAAATTTCAACCATGTCCAGTAAACTTGCTTCAAAACTAAATCTCCTAGAAAATCTTGAACCTAATATAGTAATAAACCAAGATGTAGCAGATAAATGTAAAGAGAACCTTCAGCAGATGGTCCTAGCTAAGATCAATTGTCCTTTTCCTTACTCTCAAAACTCTGTCAGTGCTGACTGCAAAGAAACATTTGGTCCCTCATATGAACCAGATGTTC
This sequence comes from Papaver californicum, assembly GCA_023531435.1. Lineage (NCBI taxonomy): Eukaryota > Viridiplantae > Streptophyta > Magnoliopsida > Ranunculales > Papaveraceae > Papaver > Papaver californicum. The sequence goes on along the minus strand of JAJJMC010020031.1, from coordinate 2,971,636 downwards.
TATTTGTTACTAGTGGAGAAAATAGGGCCGATAATAGGTTGGTGATTACCTTCAACTCAAGAGATGATGTTGGCTTTGTTAAAAGAGAAATTTCTTGGCCATTTAAGGGATATATTATGCAGATTAGATCGTTTAATGATGATGTTCCTCTCTTAGAAGTGTGTATGAAGTTTGAACTTTTATGGGTTAACTTAAACAGGCTTTTACCTCATCACCTTTTCAAGGGAATCCCAAGACAAGTCGCTAAAAGAATAGGAGAAGAAGTAAAAGTGATGGATCCAGAAAATGGTTTCCCTGCTGATAGAAGAAGGTGGGTTCGTTCGTTCGTTAGTAAACTGGATCTGACAAAGCCTGTACCAAGAAATGTAAAGATAATTATCGATGGTGTCCAGACCATTGTTGAGATTTGGTTTGATAAGCTTCCTAGAAGGTTATGTTCCATCTGCAGAGTGATTGATCACCCAAACTCCAAATTTGGTGATTCTCACCCTATTCCACCTGAACTTTTAGATCATCTCTCAGTCCCTTAGGAACTGCCTCTCTTTAATCAAGTACCAGCCTTTTCAATGAGTATACCGGATCAGTTGCCGAAAGAAAATCCTATCCTCTCTGTTCCCATATTATCTCTACACCCCTTACAGAACATCAATGATCTCTATGTTCTAAAAAATAGGGTCCGACATAGGCAGCCCATCCCAATATCACATTTTGATTTATCCCATGTGTATAAAAGGCCCAGATATGATTATATTCCCTTGAGGCAGTTTCTTTGGGGTTCTAGCAGTGGAACTTCTGAACTAGTAACTCACCCAGTAACCACTATTCCTTTTTCAGTCCCGACCCATACCCGGTTCAACAGTTTGAATCACCTTTAACTCACTGATCCTATACCTTCAGGGCCCGAGCTAACTCAGTTGCCTGAATCTCTCCCCTACCCACCAGGGTTGCTGAACCGGGATTTATTCCGCCTACCTTCTATGGTCCTGGTTTTTTTGATCCATCCTCAATCAATCAAAATATTCTTCCAAATGATCTCGACCTCAATCTTGCATCAATGAATGTCTCAATTTCTCTTACCAACTTATCTACACTAGAAAAAGCCAAGCAAGACCAACAAAACTTTGCAATCAACCCTTTCTCTAGCAACCTAATCATCCCTCAAAAGATCCTGATTGGCACCCTTGTAGACAAATTTGGCTCTTCATCTGCTGCTATTAGACCAAATTTGGATTAGAACTTAAATGATCTTATGGGTCTAGCCGCATCTATTACTATCCAGGAGGCTCTAGCTCAACATCAACTCATTATGCGTCATCTATTTGGAGAAGATCCACCTACCCCAACGGCCGGTGCAACTAGTCGAAGGGGTAAAAAAGCTCAGATTATAGATGATGAATCTTTAGCTACTAGTCAAGCTAGGAAATCCCCTTTACCAAGAAGGTCAAGAGGTAGAGGCAGAGCTGGGGCAAGAGAAAAACATCCTTCTAGATTGAATGAGATGAATGAAGAAATGAAGGTTCATCAGGACCGGCCAAGAGGCAGAGTCAAGAAAGTTCTCAGGCGTCCAAAAATATTTATACAACTGGAAATAGTTGAAGAAAGAGCTCCCTCCACTTCTACTCAAGTCTCCAATCATCCCTTAGCTTACCTTCCACACCATTTCTATCAAAAGACCAATAATCTGGATTGCTCTAACCTTGCAACTCTTATTGAGGCGTCTGTAGAAATTGGTAATATCCATGAAAATACTCAATTTGGTGGACCCTCATCTCCTGCTGCGGACCCTGACTTCTCTTTTGCTCAGGTATACAACTCTCAAACTTCTACAACCCCACATTTTATTTTCTTGCTTAATCTATGGTTTTAGACTCTTGCTAGAAATCAATGTTTACAATATTACCATCTCTTGTATTCTTCATGTGAAAAGTTACCTTGATTCTTTGTACACAATTGGCTCAAAATGAGAGAGCTTCATTTTGTTCCAGACACTGATACTTTTGATTTTAGAATTAGTTCACCTTGCTTTTTCAGTCTTTATAAATCTTTTAATTCATTTTAATTGGAGTAAAAAAGGCAAAGGGGTTTCAGGAACTTTACTTGGTCTACTAGGTATGGTATTCAAGTGCAGACTGTGAAAGAAGAATGGTACAACAACCGGAACAACGATGGATTAAAGGATTGCAGGTCCATTTTTTTGGTACAAGGGTTAGGTGTAAGTTGTGTAATATTTTACTCAAGAAGAAAGTAAGGCTGCCAGAAGAAGATTGGTGGAAGACTGTCAAGAAGAAAAAATTTCAGAAATAAGACCAATGTTCATTATGCTTACATTGTTTTCCCTTGTTCTTTATGGTGTTTTCCTAGTTTCAGAATATTAGCTAGTAGCAATAATAGCACTGTTTATCTCAGTTCATTTTGTTTTCTTTCTAGTTTCCTTTTCAATTCCCTCTTTTTTAGTCCTGCAACTTTTAAAGTTAATGAAGAATTTTGCTTTGGGGAAATCTTTCATCTTCTTCAAATTAGCTCTGATCCTTCATTCTATTCTTCATGTGAAAAACCCCTGCTTCTTTCTTTTGTCTCCTTCATTGGCTTTGTGGATTTCCTGCACCTGGCACAACTTAGTCTGGGCTACTGCCCCTTCTGCTGTTTAGGTTTCCTCCCTATCTTCAGCACTTGGATTAGTTACTTTGTGATTGATCATCTCGGGGGCGTGAATTCTAGGCCTGGTAACTTTTTGCTCAGAAGCGATGTTTTGGTTAAGCGTTGGAACCCCGGGTTTAGTAATTATGGGTTGACTTTCAAGGGTACGGTTAACCCAGGAAAAAAGAGTAGTGGGATTACCGATCTCAGTTCTAGGTTTCAGGGACATGCTTATAGGACTAGACTTTTTCCCAGGAAGTTGTTAGTTATGATAGGATTTTTAACCCAGACTATTTACCTTACAACCCTGTTTGATACCCCATTCTTTTTATTGCAGTTATGGTCTCTAACCTAGCTTGGAATGGTCAAGGGATCTCTAAAAAATTTCCGAGAAATACTTTAGTGGATCTAGTCTTCAAATACTCTATTGATGTAGCTTTTCTCTCGGAGACTAAAGCTAATGATTGTTTTGTTATAGCTCTCTTCAAAAGATATTAGTACCAGAACTGGTGGCAAACTTAATTTCAAGTCGTTGAGCCATGGTCTTTTATAAAAGAGGTCGTTGTTCAAGTCGTTGATATGCCTTGGGTTCTAATAGGAGATCTTAATTTCATTTTTAAATCGACAGAAAATTCCGGGGATAACGAGGGGCAAACTTCTGAGGTGGCAGAGATTATTTCTATGGTCGAGGAATCTGGGCTTATAGATTTGGGTTTTAAGGGACTCAATCAATTCACTTGGTCTAATCATAGAACTGATGGCCTTATAGAACCACGTCTAGATAGGGCCCTTTCCAATACCTCATGATGAAAAACCTACCTTGAAGCCTTCGTTTCCCATCTCCCTCTTATAGGCTCAGACCACAGTCATATCCTTCTTCGGATCAATAGGGAATCCCTATCCGGATTCATTCCGTTCAGATTCCCAACAATGTGGTTTGAAGATAAATCTTGCCTCCCTCTGGTCCAAGAATCCTCGGAAAGATTGATTCCGGGCTCGCCTAGCTTTAGAGTTGTCTCCAAACTTAAGAATCTCAAACCCATTCTTAGAACTTGGAATAAAGGCGTCTTTAGAGACATAACTACCAAAATTCGGTTGGTTAAGGCCGAATTGGAAAATTGCTACCAAACCGAATTGCATGATTTGGATTCTAGGACCAGATGGATGTCTCTCTTGCAGGAACTTGATAAATGGACCAATATAAAAGAACAATTTTGGAAAGAAAAATCCAGAGATAATGAGATCAAACTGGGAGACCGAAATACGAAGTATTTCCACATTAAGACGATTAATCGGTTTAAAAGAAATAAGATAACCAAACTAAAAAACTCAAGAGAAGAAAACAAAAATTTATGAAAATAAAAGAAATTTTGAAAGAACACTTTGAACATATATCCACGACATCCGGAAGTGTCATTATGGAAAAGGAAGGTGAGATCCTGGACCTTATTCCTAGCTCGGTCACCACATATATAAAATTTGTTCTAATTGATATCCCTTCGGGGAATGAAATTAAATATGTCATTTTATCTATGCATCCTTCTAAATCTCTTGGACCTGATGACTTCCCGAATATCTTTTTCCAAAAGAGCTGGGGGATCATCGGAAATGAAATTGTCGCCCTGGTGAACAATTTCTTTGAATCTAGATTCCTTCTTAAAGAGATTAACCAGAATTTTCTCACTCTGATATGCAAGAATGACAACCCTTCCAGACCTGGTGATTTTCGCCCGATTATCCTTTGTAAAGCGGTCTACAAAATCATTTCTAAAATTATGGCGGATAGGCTAAAACCCCATCTAAACTCATTCACACCCCCTTATCAGTCTGATTTCATCCCTGAGAGACAAATAGTGGATAATCTCCTCATAGCCCATGAAATAACTCATGTTATGAAAAAAACGTAAAAAAGGTTAGCTGGGTTTCCGAGGTGTCAAGATTGATATGAGCAAAGCTTTTGATAGAGTGAAGTAGGACTATTTGATTAAAATTTTCAAAAAAATGGGCTTTCGGACCACTGGTGCGACCTCATCTACAAATGCATAAGTAGAACGACTATCTCAGTCCTTCTCAATGGATCCCATGGAAAAGTCGTTTACCCTACTCGTGGGATTCTCGAGGAAGACCCTGATAGACACGTTTTTGTGTCTTAGTTGTTCTCATATTTATATTTTTTTCTCAATTTTTGTATTAATATTATTATTTTTATTGTATTTCTAGGTAAATTTGTAGAATAAATAATTATGAAAAAATTGGCTTAAAAAGTGTTAAAGGCACCCACCCCAATTATTAAAGGCACCCACTTTTTGGATTACATGCACCACCTCTTTTGATTTCAAATTCAAATTTTGGAGGCAAGGATTTTCTCTCAGACACGGAACAAAATCGAGTTTTTTTTTTGGGAAAACTTTGAAGAGCTTAAGACAATACATCATCTTGCCATATTTGTAAGAGTTTCTATAATCTTGGATACGTCAAAATCAAAAGAAACTTTCATACAAATCAGTTTGGTTACATGAGAAAAAAAAAGAAATATATCCTCAGTTGTTCGATTCTATAGGAGATATATCCTTCTTTATTGTCTTGCCTATCAAATATATACTCTCGATTCGTACTAAGGAAAGAGAATAAAAATCAGAATCATAGAGATCTTCCGGATAGGAAAAGAACAATAGTTCCGAGTGATTCTGCCGAGATATTTTATCGTTGATCAAAAGATATGATTGAAGATTTGAAGGTGATATTTTGGTATTTGGATGTTGTACTATAAATAGAGGAGTTTGGGGAGAGCTCAAGGGACGAAGAGAAGGCAGAGAAATTAATCCAGAAAAAATTTGTTGCTGCATCAAGAACAGAGAATATGCAACGGTTCCTTCAACCTCTCAGCCACGGTTTATTCATCCATTTGCAACGTATATCTTCAGCTTTGCAACATTTATCTTCAGCCTTGTTCTGTAACAGTGAGTCTGTAACGCCTATAAACGTTTTATTTTTCTCCTTCATTTAATCATTTATAAACACTTTGATCCATGAACCATAATTTTGAGCAAGTGATTAAAATGAGGAGCTAAACCCCTTTGCTGAGGCGACGGAGGAAGCCATTGTTCCAACAAAAGTGGTATATTTCTATTTTAATTAAGTTTTGCAATTTATTTTATGATTAGATTCTTTGATTAAAAATTTATTTAAGGATTTTTATTAAACAATTGTGATTTCTTTTGATAGAGCATGCTTACCCTAGGGTTTTTGATGTTCTATACTTTCGATTTACAATTGTTTCTTTGAAAATCTACTTTTACAACATATTAGAATCACTTTAAATGTAAAGAATTGCATGAACATTGATTAGACAAAATCACTTTACAGTAAAACCTCTATAAATTAATAATGTTGGAACCGGGATATTTTATTAATTTAGCGAGATATTATTATATCGATAAATTAATAATTTATTAATTTAAAGAGGTTTTACGTATTACCTTTAAATTTCCAAGTCTAATGTACTAGTTACAATGTATATTAGTTAGAGATGAAAAATAAATTACAAAAACAAGTTCCAAGGCACATTTTATGAATGTACATTCACAAATTAATTGAATTTGTCAAGTTCATTGTTTTTGAATAAGTAAAAAGTTAGTTCATGGTACCAAAAAGTTGGTCCATGGTACCAACGCAGTACATTAAACATGGTTAGAAATTGATCACTATAAAATGTCCATTGAAAATTTTTAAAATCACATCAACTATGGCTCCTAAACTAAAAGGTGTTCAAAAATCAACAATGACCGATCAACAACGAAAATTGTTATGCGAGTATAAGAGAGATCACCAAGGATGCACTCAACAAGATTTGGTGCAGTGGGTTGACAAAACTTTCAATTTGAAAGTTAGTCAAGGAACAATATCAAACACTCTCAAGCGATCATCAGAGTTCCTATCAGCTGACTTTGACAAAGGTGGATCTTCCAAGCTTCACAAACCAGCCATGTACCCGGACATGGAGAAAGTTGTTTATGAATGGTTTCTCCAACATCAAGAGCGTGTGAATATAACAGGAGAGCTAATCATAGAGAAGGCGGTTGAGGCGTTGAAGCTTTTGTATCCACAGGATTCTTCAGAGCATAAACTTTCACAAGGATGGCTTGAGAAATTTAAGTTAAGGCATGGTATCAAATCATATCGCCGTTTCGGAGAAAGTGGCTCAGTCGACACACATGACATGGAGAAGAAATTGGAGTCTATAAGGGAAAAAATTGATCAATTTCCTATGAAAGATGTTTTTAATATGGATGAAACTGGTTTGTTTTACAGGTTACAAGTTGACCATTCACTTGCAATAAAACAACTTGAAGGTAGGAAACAGGACAAGGAAAGACTTACAATTGTTACTTGTTGCAATGAGGATGGCTCGAAAAAAATTCCTCTATGGATCATTGGTAAGTATGCAAAGCCACGTTGTTTTAAGAATATCAACATGAATAGCCTAGATTGTGAATGCCGTGCCAACAAAAGAGCATGGATGACTGGGTTGCTTTTCGAAGAATATGTTCGTTGGCTGGATGAAAAAATGCACGGTCGAAAAATTCTCTTGGTAGTGGATAATTGTCCAGCCCATTCAAATAATATCCAAGGGTTGCAAAACATTGAGTTGTTTTTTCTACCGCCAAACATGACTTCAAAAATTCAACCATATGATGCTGGGATAGTTAGAGCCTTTAAAATGTACTACCGTAAAAGGTTTTACCGTAAGATTTTGGAAGGTTATGAGTTGGACATTTCTTCTCCGGAAAAGATTAATGTTTTAGATGCTATCAATTTGGCCGTCTCAGCTTGGAGAAATATGCAACAAGAGGCCATAGCAAATTGCTTTCGACACTGTAAAATTCGTTCGGCGAATCCAACCGGCTCAAGTGATTTAAACGATGTAAATTCTGGGGAAGACATTCGTGAGCTTGAGAACTTGATTACAGGTATGCATTATCGGCACAAAATGGATGTGAATCACTTGCTAGATTATCCTGGTGAAAATAATGAATGTTACGAGGTTCAAAGCATTGAAGAAATTGTGGCGAATACCATTCAAAATCCGGTCGATGACGAAGTTGAGGATGATTCAATAGCTTTGGAACCGGTCACTCGGAAAGAAGCATTGCAAGCGGCAACAACTCTTCACAACTTTTTGTTGCAATACGAGAAGACAATGCCCCAACTCTTAAGTGCAATGAGGAGATTTAAAGATGAACTCAATATAGATTTGAAGTTCAACAAAAAACAAATGACTATAGATTCATTTTTTACTAGACAATCTTAGAATTTGGAATCTTTTAGTAATTATTAATTTATAGTTTTATTGGGACCAATATATATATATTGGGATTTCAAAAAAATTATTATCTTATTATTTTATCGATTAGGGTCCAATTTTATACTGGTCCCAAGTTGGGACTGGACATATTATTAATTTTATCGAGGTTATTAATTTATCGAGTATTAATTTATAGAGGTTTTACTGTAATTGGTTAATGGTGGCCTGAGTCTCAGTGCCTCTTTAATCTTAATACCAACTTTGTTTTGAGTTTTTTTAGTTTAATGATTAGAGTTTGAATCTAAAATCAATCTTCACAAATTCGAGAGTTTGAAACCCATTCTTACCACAACTACAAATCCACATCAAATTTTTGACGCCGCCAACGCAGACTTGTTCTTAGATTTTTTTTTTTAGTTTTTTTTTAGGTTAGTTAGTTTAGTTAGATTTTTTATTTTTATTTTACTATTTTACGTTTTTGGGTATTTTTCTTTGTATTACAAGTTTTGGATCAAAAAGAAATTGGAGCCAAAGATTATATTGATTGATTAAAGACTTGGAGTCAAAGATAAATCGAAAAGAAAGGAAAAGGAAGACAAGATTTTTATTATTTTTATTTTTTTAGTTAGTTTTTCTAGGGTTTATATTTATCTTTTTAGAAAATTGTATTAGGAAATTCTTATTATTTTTGTAATTATTTTAGGTATTTTTCTGTTTTTTCTTATTTTTGGACTTTGGACTTTGGAATTTTAGACTTTTGGACATTATTATTTTTTTTAAACCCTACGGAAGGGTATTTTAAATATAAACTGCAATAGGGAAGGATGACAATTACGATATTCTCTCTGCCCCTCGGGTTCGTACACTAATACAGGAGTCGGTGGCCCGAGTCGACTATAATTGATTCATCCTCCGTCTGGTACGGGATGTAAGACTCGATCAACCCATGAATCCCCTGCAAGTGGGTTTACTGTATTCCTTCGTATGCATATATGCTGATGAACTGAATACGGAATTATTTTCTGGTAAAGGGCAAGGACTGGCCATATAAGATAAAGACTCGGATTTCATCACCGATTCCTTCTTGCCCGCGCTTAGGAACACGTTACCCAACGCGAATCTAATCCTTAAAATTTGACTAAAAAGAAGACCGATATGGTATCGAGCTTATTGGAAAGTCATTCAAAAAGACTGTATTGGTTACTCTGTTAGCCTAACTTAAAGTTCAGGAAGATTATTTTAAGTAGATTCGAGCCGCCTTGTTACCCACGGACACGTTGCCAAAGAGAAAGGGTTATCAAAGCTCCTTAGAGCTTATCTACTTAATCTAATTCGGATCCTTCTGAGAGATTTGTTAAAACTGTAACTAGTTGCCTTTTGGAAGAATAGAAGTTGGTCTAGAAACAATCTAAGTGGAGCCATCATATTTTTTGTTTGCTAGATTCAATAGGTTAGATTTGGTTGAGTCGTCCTTGTTTGTGTTTGTTTAGAATTCCATTCCAATTAGGAGTTATTTAATTGCATGCCCAAGACGCCTAAAGCCTTGAGTGAGCGTGCTTGGAAAATATATTTTATTGGTCGTTTAATCAGTGACGAGAATAGAAACTCTGTCTTTGAAATTGAGAATTTAGGAAACCCTTTTTTTGAGAGCCTATTTGTGGAAACTTTAGTTTTGAGAATTTGTCTCTTAGTGAGGAAGTTATTCCTAATTTTCCAGTTATGCCAGAAATGGCAACTTTAAAAGATTTATTGAATCCCACTTGGACTTCTCGTCCATCATGTATCAAGTTAGCTGAAACTCAAGCAAACTATGAGTTAAAACCTGGGACCATACAGATGCTCCCAATCTTCTTAGAAAAATAAAATAAAAACCCCTACTTTCACATTAGGGTATTGGAAGAAATATGTAGTACTTAAGAATACACAACATGTCTGATGAAGCTTTGAAACTTAGGTTGTTTCCTTTTTTCCTGAGAGACAAGGCCAAATCTTGGTTATATAGTTTGCGATTTGAATCCATCGAAACATATGAACAGCTAATCGCTGCCTTTTTATCTAAATTTTTCCCTAGGCATAAAACATCATCTATTAGGCACGAGATTTTCACATTTGTGCAGCAAGAGGGAGAATCTTTGTATAAGTATTTGGAAAGGTTCAATGATTTGTTGATACACTGTTCCTATCACGGTTTAGAAAAGGTTATACTAGTCCAGATCCTTTATGAAGGGCTAAATTATCCAACGACGACCATGGTCGAGTCATTGTGTACATGGAATTTTGATAGTAAAACTGTTGATAAGGCAATGAAATTTTTGAATGAAATTGCTGAAAAAAACCAATAATGGGAATGTAGTATGGAACCCCAGAGAAATTTTTTACTGAGCAGAGGTAATGTCAATAAGGTAGATGGAATTCTTGAATCAGATGCCAAAATTGCATCTATAGAAAAAAGGTTAGAAGCCTTAGAATTGAGTCAATCTAGTTGTGGAATAGAGCCCAAGTCATTTTGGGAAGGATAGACTGTTGAAGAGAAAGCCCATGCTCTTTGGAATAACACTAGATATGATAACCGTCAGAAGTTTGACCTATATTCAGAAACCTATAACCCCGGTTGGAGAAACCATCCCAACCTTTCTTGGTCTAAGGGCCAAAATCAAGGTCAGTCTAGACCCTCAGGTTCCCCCAGGTTTAGGTTATACTAAGAATCCTTCTGGACCAGCACAAATTCGTAACCCTTCAGATAAGAACATCATGAGTTTAGAAGAGTCTATCACCTTTTTATCTCGTAACACTGTTAAGTTTCAGCAATCGGTTGAACAAAATTTCGAAGAAAAATAAAAAGATGATCCAGGCTAACTCTCATGTTATTTACGATCTACGAACCCAGTTTAGTCAGTTGAATGAGTCTTTGAGAGAAAAAAACAAGTTCCATAGTCAACCACAACTCAACCCTAGAGGAGTTCATGAGTTATCTTCTAGTGAGAAATCATCAAATCATGTGAATTCAATTAAAACCCTTAGAAGTGGTAGAGTGGTAGACAATAAGGTAACCTTGCCCGATAGTGAACATGTTGTAGTTCACCCTTCTGGGCCTGTAGCTGAAGAGACTGATAAAGTCTCTAAAAAGTCCAATGCGGTTCCCGCTGAGCCCGATTTTATGCCCAAAGCCCCATTCCCACAACTTCTAGTACCAACTAGGAAGGAATACAACTTTAATGATATATTGGAGATTTTTAAGAAAGTCAACATCAATCTTCCTTTATTAGATGCAATTAGGCAGATTCCTACCTATGCCAAGTTCCTTAAGGATTATTGTACACGAAAGCAAAAGCTTAGTGTACAGAAAAAAACCTTTATAGCTAGTCATGTGAGTTCAATTATCTAGAACAACACAACTCTTAATTACAAAGACCCAGGTTCCCCTACTATTTCTTACACAATAGGTAACTATCGTGTAGAGAAAGTGTTACTTGACTTAGGAGCTAGTGTGAACTTACTTCCGTACCATGTGTACCTCTAGCTAGGACTTGGTGACTTAAAACCTAACCAGATAACACTTCAGTTAGCTGATAGGTCTGTGAAATTCCTCGTGGTATTGTCGAAGATGTTCTTATTGAGGTCGATAAGTTTATTTATCCAGTGGATTTTTTTATCCTAGATACCCAACTTTTCCCTGATCCAGAAAACCAGATACCTGTTATATTAGGTCGCCCGTTTTTAGATACATCTAATACGATCATTAACTGTCGAAATGGTATTATGAATTTATGTTTTGGTAATATGACTATTAAGCTGAATATTTTTAATATTAGTAAGCAACCCCCTGAGCTAGATGACACGTGCATTGAAGAGGTGAACATGATAGGAACATTAGTTCAGGATTCATTACCAAACATCTTATCTGAAGATACATTAGAGAGTTGTTTATCCCATTTAGACTTAAATTTCGACGATGTTAACACCATTGATCAAGTGAATGCTCTGTTAGACTTTACCCCTATGTTAGATAATAATAGATGTAAAGCTAAGTTTGAACCACTACCAGTTTCTAATTCTACCTTAAATCCTTCTTAGAAGAGCCTCCTAAGTTGGACCTCAAACCATTGCCAGATACTCTGAAATATGTGTTTTTAGGCCCATCTGATACTTTGCCTGTAATTGTAGCATCCGACTTGGATAGTGATCAGAAAATTAGGCTAGTAACCGTACTTAAAGACAACAAGGAAGCTTTAGGGTGGAGCTTAGCAGACATTAAGGGTATAATTCCTACTGTTTGTATGCATCAGATTCATTTAGAGGACAACACCGAACCTTCTAGGGAGATGCAACGTCGACTGAACCCTAACATAAAAGAAGTAGTTCGAACTGAGGTGCTTAAGTTGTTAGATGCGGGTATTATCTACCCCATTTCAGACAGTAAGTGGGTCAGCCCCGTTCAGGTTGTTTCCAAGAAATCAGGTATCACTGTAGTCCAGAATAAAAACAATAAGTTAATCCCAACCCGAGTGACCACGGGGTGGCGTATTTTGTATTGACTATAGAAAATTGAACAAGGTCATAAGGAAGGACCACTTTCCCCTTCCTTTCATCGACCAAATGCTAGAGCGATTATCTGGACATAGTCATTATTGTTTGTTAGATATCTACTTTGGTTATAATCAGATTGTTACTTCCCCAGAAGGCCAAGAGAAAACTACTTTTACTTGTCCCTTTGGTACCTTTGCGTATAGACGCATGCCTTTCGGGTTGTGTAATGCACCCGCTACTTTTCTGCGCTGCATGATGAGTATATTTTCTGACATGGTAGAACGGTTTTTAGAGGTCTTTATGGATGATTTTCAGTATTTGTTTCATCTTTTGATAAGTGCTTGCATCATTTGACATTAGTGTTGACTAGATGTAACGAAAATAATTTAGTACTTAATTGGGAGAAATATCATTTCATGGTTCGATCAGGAATTGTTTTAGGACATATTGTATCTTCTAAGGATATAAAGGTAGACAAAGCCAAAGTTGACTTTATTAAGAATTTACAGGTTCCCAAAAAAGAAAGAGATATTAGGTCATTCTTAGGGCATGCAGGTTTTTATCGTAGATTCATTATGGATTTTAGCTTGATTTATAGACCTCTTTGCAATTTGCTTGCAAAAGATGTTAAGTTTGTCTTTGATGATGCTTGTTTAGAGGCTTTTGATAAGCTTAAGACTTATTCACTACCGCCCCCATAGTCCAGGCACCTAACTGGAACCTACCCTTTGAAATCATGTGTGATACTTCAGATTATGCTATTGGTGTTGTGCTAGGTCAATGAGAAAACAAATTACTTCATGTGATTTACTATGCTAGCAAAACTCTGAATGATGCCCAAATGAACTGCACCACCACAGAGAAGGAATTGTTAGCCATTGTTTTTGCCTTAGACAAGTTTAAATCCTATCTCTTAGGTTCTAAGGTCATAGTCTGTATTGATCATGCTGCTTTGAAGTATCTTCTCTCCAAGAAGGATACTAAACCTAGGTTGATTATATGGATCCTTTTGTTACAAGAATTTTCTCTAGAAATTAGAGACAAAATGGGTGTAAAACATGTAGTAGCAGACCACTTGTATAGGCTTGTTTTTTATTCCCCTGATGATTCCCCTCCTGTGAGGGATAGTTTTCCTGATGAACAACTTTTCCTTGTTTCCCGATTACCTTGGTATGCGAATATAGTGAACTATCTTGTTACTGGTCGAATGCCCCAACATTGGGGTAAACAAGATCGTTCTAGGTTTTTAGCCGAGGTTAAGTATTCCTTTTGGGATGATCCGTCTATATTTAAGTATTTTCCAGACCAGATTATTAAGAGATGTATACCTGAGAGTGACCAGTCCAGTATTATTTCTTTTTGTCATGATCATGCTTGTGGGGGTAATTTTAGTACTAAGAAAACCGCTGCTAAGATATTGCAGTGTGGATTCTACTGGTCTTTATTGTTTAAATACACCCATTGTTACTGTGTGAGCGTTGCCAGAAGTTAGGAACCATTTCTCGTATAAATATGATGCCTTTGAACCTTATTCTAGTTATTGAGGTCTTTGATGTATGGGGCTTTATTTTATGGATCCTTTCCTAATTCTTTTGGTTGTTTTTACATCCTTGTCGTTGTAGACTATGTGTCTAAGTGGGTTGAGGCAGTTTCATGTAGAAAAATGACCACAAGGTTGTGGTCCAGTTTTTGAATGATAACATATTTACACGTTTTGGTACATCGCGAGCTATAATTAGTTATTGAGAGTCACACTTTTGTAATCGACCATTTAGGCTTTTGATAAAGAAATATGGTATTAACCACAAAGTAGCTACCCCATATCATCCAAAGACTAGTGGTCAAGTGGAGGTTTCCAACAGGGAGATAAAACGTATTTTTAGAGAAAACAGTTAATCCTAATCGGAAAGACTGGTCATTGAGGCTTACTGATGCCTTATGGGCTTACCGTACTGCGTTTAAGACCCCCATTGGAATGTCACCTTATCGTCTAGTTTTTTGCAAGGCATGTCACTTGCACGTCGATATAGAGCATAGAGCATATTTGGTTATAAAGCAACTTAATTTTTTGCTTGACTAAGCAGGAGCTTACAGGAAGCTCCAGCTCAATGAGTTGGCCGAGATTCGTAGAGATGCATACGATAGTGCTAAGGATTATAAGAATAAAATGAAACTTGTGCATGATAGAAATATTTTAAGAAAGTCTTTTCTCTAGGTCAAAAAGTTCTTCTGTATGATACCCGTTTGTATCTATTCCCTGGGAAGTTACGCTCTCGGTGGACGGGTCCTTTTATAGTTCGTACTGTTTTTCCTCATGGTGCTATTGAGATTGAGACACTGGATGGTAATAATTCTTCAAAGGTTAACGGTCAGAGATTGGAACCTTTTTTAGAGCCTTTTCCTGCAGGTGATGTTGAGGAGGTCCCGCTGGAGGACCCTGCTTACCTTGATTGACCATCAAGGATGTTGTTGTACATTAGTAAGTTTTTGTAGGTTTTTTTTTATTTTTTCTGTCTTATTCTCCAAAGAAGGATTGTTATGCTTCACCCAGGTACTATCTTTCTTACTTACCTCTTTACTCTAGTTACCTATATTTTGGGTATTGCACTTTAATTTGAAACATTGAGGACAATGTTAGGTTTAAGTTTGGGGGTAAGGGAGAAACTTTTAGTTGAAATTCCAAACTTTAGAAACTTGTGAATAATTCAAGGTGACACTAACCATTCTAGGTAGATGGAAACATAGCTCTTATCTATAGAAATTGGTGTGCCCAGCTAAATGGTCTATTCATAAAAGGACAAAGCTCAGGTGTTAGAAATAACATGATAGTCGTCGCCATATCTTGGAATCATCATAACTATATCACCTTCTGTTTTTATTTTTACAATTTTGTGTTTCTCTAAGTGATTTGGTGGGGCGCTAGTTTCGACTTGTTATCATCGTTGGAATGAAGTAGAGTGATTGAGATAAAGCCCCATTATTATATTGTTCCAAAAAATATATATATATATTGACACTTTGATAGCAATATGTGTGTGCTCTCCCTGTCTCCGTCGCCTAAGCAAGCGCGGAACGCAAGATCCATGAGAACTATCATGTAAGATGATGTAAGGAGCATGCGCTTGGATTCAAATGATCCAATCATGTTGTCAGTACATTTAATAATATAAAGATAATTGTTTTATTTTCAATAAATCGATCGATGGGACCCTTGTATATACCAACTGAGTTGATATTAGTATAAGGATTAAGATCAGTAGGAGCGTATCTCAATCTATTAGAATTCATCCTGGCGGTGACCTTCAGACAGATATGGAAAACACCGTTTACCTTAGTCAACATGTGCAAACTTCAGCATCTCCATATCCATCTTCTTAATCTATTCATATGATTGAACTTTGATTGATTCCGAGTATCGTGGTCCATTGTACGACTGTCTGAGTAGAGCTTTGTTTTCTTGTATATAAATTCTAGTATGCTGAGTGCAAACTCGTGTACCGCAATTGGACTCATATAGGGTAATGATTCCATAAATTAAGAATTTAATATGCCAACTAAATAGCTTGTTTAGTGTTTATCCTCAATCGTTCACGAGTATATACAATTTAGAGTAAAGGTTTTGTGGGTATACCTCTTTGTAAACCCTCACGGGACAAAACTCGTCCACTAGGGATACCTAGGGGTTTAAAGGATTATTGCACACGCTAAGTGCAATCGTGATGCCTGCGAAAGTGAGTTAGGATTTTTATTTTCTAGATTAGATTTTCTCGAGGACTAGCAAATAATAAATTTGAGGGTATTTGATAGACACATATTTGTGTCTTAATTGTTCTCATATTTATATTGTTTTTCTCAATTTTTGTATTAATATTATTATTTTTATTTTTGTAGGTAAATTTGAAGAATAAATAATTGCGGAGAAATCGGCTTAAAAAGTGTTAAAGGCACCTTTGGGAATTGATAAAGGTACACATCACAATTGTTAAAGGCACTCACTATTTGGATTACATGCACGACCTCTTTTAATTTCAAATTCAAATTTTGGCGGCAAGGATTTTCTCACAGACACGGAACAAAATTGAGTTTTTTTTGGGAAAACTTTGAAGAGCTTTAAGACAATACATCATCTTGCCATATTCGTGAGAGTTTCTATAATTTTGGATACGTCAAAATCAAAAGAAACTCTCCTACAAATCAGTTCGGTTACGTGAGGAAAATAAGGAAATATATCCTCGGTTGTTCAATTCTATAGGAGATATATCCTCCTTTATTGTTTTTCCTATCAAATATATACTTTCGAGTCGTGCTAAGGAAAGAGAATAAAAATCAGAATCATCCAGATCTTCCGGATAGGAAAAGAACAATAATTCCGAGTGATTCTGCCGAGATATTTTTTCATTGATTAAAAGATATGATTGAAGATTTGAAGGTGATATTTTGGTATTGGGATGTTGAATTATAAATAGGGGAGTTTGGGGAGAGCTCAAGGGACGAAGAGAAGGCATAGAAATCAATCCAGAAAAAATTTGTTGTTGCATCAAGAACAGAGAATAGGCAACGGTTCCTTCAACCTCTCATCTACGGTTTCTTCATCCATTTGCAACGTATATCTTCATCTTTGCAACATTTATCTTCATCCTTGCTCTGTAACAGTGAGTCTATAATGCTTATAAACATTGCAAACTCACTGTTTTCTTTATTTTTTTTCCTTTTTTCATCATTTGTAAATACTTTGCGCCATGAACCATAATTTTGAGCAAGTGATTAATATGAGGAGCTAATGATGTAATTGTAAAATAGTGGTAAAAGGTTCGCTACTCAGACTTGTAAAGATTCAATTTTTGAACCTAATTTTTAATAACTAAAAATAAAACAGATTAAAATAAAATTGATTTCAAATTATGGGAAGGACTGAGACTAAGGATTCCACCATTCGCCAATTTTTCAAGTGACAAGAATAATGCAACTCGTATATTTAATTTATTCAAAATATTGCCAAAGTTAGGTTTTCAAAATAATAGTTGTAAATCGAAAGCATGAGACATCAAAAGCTCTAACCCAACATGATTCATCAAAAGAAAACACAACTAATTGATAAAAACCATTTTTTCCAATTTTAATTCAAAGCAAATAATAATAAATGAATTGCAAAAAATAATAAGAAGAAGAATTACCAGTTTATTATTGGAAAAATAGCTTCCTCCGTTGCCCCAGTGATGGTGATTAGCTCATCATGTTGGAAACACTCTCAAAATAATTGTTCATAGCTTAACAAGTGTTTATAATGATGAAACAAAAGTAACACAGACGATTTGATACGCTTATAAGTGTTATAAAAGATGTTCTCTGTGTGGCCGAAAAAAGAAAATAAAACAGAAAGAAAAGAACGGACTTTGGCAGCTTCAGAACTTTAAAAGAATAAACAACGAGTATTACGACGGTTCTCTGAAGCCTTATGTTCTTCGTATTCTCTTCACCAACAGATTTTTCTTTTTTTCCTGGAAATTTTTCCGGCTGCTCTGGATTGATTTTTCTTTGGTTTCTTTGTTATTTATAGGTTTGGGAAACCTTAATAGACTTTCCCTAACTTATAAGGACCCAAATATCCATCCCAAACCAACTCAAATTCTTTGTTAATCCAAAACAGGGAAGGACTCCCTTTCCGGTTCAAACACGATTCTTCCAGCCATTTTTTACGGCATACAGCCAAGTTCCCGCTATTTTTGAATTTTGATTTTAAAAAGGGGGTGCCCCCAATCCAACTGGTGGGTGCCTTTAACAATATTGTTGGGTGCCAATAGTAATTTTCCTAGGTGCCTTTATCATTTTTTGAGCCGATTTTTCCACAAATATTTATTTCTCAAAAAACCTACAAAGACATAAAAACTCGTAAATAGTATAAAATCAAGCATTAACAAAATAGAGAATTGAACACAATTTAGACACAAAAATATGTCTATCAAATACCCCCAAACTTACTATTTGCTAGTCCTCGAGCAAATCTAATCTATAAAATAATATCCTAACTCACTTTCGCAGGAATCGCGACTACATTTAGCATATGTAATAAGCCTTTAAACCCCTAGGTGTCCCTAGTGGACGAGTTTTGTCTCGTGAGGGTTTACAAGAGGTATACCCACAAAACCTTTACTCTAAATTGTATCTACTCGTGAACGATTGAGGATAAACACTAAATAAGCTATTTAGTTGGCATACTAAATTTTTCGGCTCTGGGAATCATTACCCTATATGAGTCCAGTTGTTGTACACGAGTTTTTACTCAAGCATACTAAAATTCATATATAAGAAAACAAAGTTCTACTCAGATAGTCGTTCAACCACGATACTCAGAATCTATCAAAGTTCAATCACATGGAAGGATTTAGAAGATGGATATAGACAAAATGAAGTTTGCACATGTTGACTAAGGTGAACGGTGTTTCCCATATCTGTCTGAAGGTCAGTACCAGGATGAATCCTAATAGATTGAGATACATAGTCTTCATTGTAATACTAATATCAATTCAACTGGTATATTCCAGGGTCCCATCGATCGATTTATTGAAAATAAGGCAATTATAAATGTACTGACAACATGATTGGATCAAATTGAATCCAAGCGCATGGTCCTTATCAACATCATACATAATAGTTCCCATGGATCCTGCATTCCACGCTTGCTTAGGCGACGGAGGCAGGGAGAACACACACATATTGCTATCAAAGTGTCAATACTCAATTTTTTTTATTTTTTTTAAATAAGAATTAAAAATGGGGCTTGATCTCAACACTCTATTTCATCCTAGCGGTGATAAAAATTCGATACTAGTGCCCCACCAAATCACTTAGAGAAACACAAAAATTACAAAAATAAAAACAGAAGGTGATATGGTCGAGATATGGTGACAACTATC
Organism: Papaver californicum; assembly: GCA_023531435.1. NCBI lineage: Eukaryota > Viridiplantae > Streptophyta > Magnoliopsida > Ranunculales > Papaveraceae > Papaver > Papaver californicum. The sequence goes on along the minus strand of JAJJMC010020031.1, from coordinate 2,952,253 downwards.
ATGTTATTTCTAACACCTGAACTCTGTCCTTTTATGAATAGACCATTTAACTGGGAACACCAATTCCTATAGAAAATGAGCTAAGTTTCCATCTACCTAGAATGGTTAGTGTCATCCTGAATTGTTCACAAGTTTCTAGACTTTGGGGTTTTATTATTGCACTAAAAAGTTTCTCCCTTACCCCCAAACTCAAATCTAACATTGTCCTCAATGTTTCTAAAGATGAATGATTAAAAGCATGAACAAAGAGAATTTTTTTCCACTTCAAGAAAAGGATTTAAGGAAAGATATTACCGTGTCGCATGAGCATGGGTTACCTCCCAAGAAGTGCTAAGTTCAAATTCATCATCCAGACTTAGAAAGAATTAGTCACCTCATAAAATCATATAGCAATATTCGAAACAATTGTGGGTCATCTGAATCAAATAGTACTATCACAAATAATAGGAAACTACAACAGGCCAAGAAATGAACAAACCGAGCACACCCTTATCTAGTCTTCTGTAGACAACTACTTCTAATTGTGGTTCAGGTTCATGCTCTATAAAAGGGTCTAGATAAAATATTTTTATGGGCTGGATTTCCTCGTATGCAGGATCAACAAGATCAGGTTGTAGAGTCTGGAGTAACTCAACTAAGAACTTAGAAGCATAAAATAATAACATGAATAATTACGGATCCTCAAAGTCAATCAGATTTGACTCACACAATTGACTACCATGAAGGTGGTCATTCTTAAGCAAATGTGTCGATTCTAATTCCCTAAAGTAATTAGGCTTAGTCTCAAAACTTAATATCTGACACATTTGAAATTCATACGTTTCTACATATGGAAGAAAATATTTTGGCGGGAGAACAAAGCCAATCTTGGTATTATTTCCTAGATAAACCACATCGACCAGAGGATGGGTTTCTAACAACTGAACTTCCTTGTGGATATCAACAAGATCAGGGAATCTAGCTTGAAGATGATCTTGTGAAATGGTAGAGGTGCATATGTCAAGTCCCAAGTTAGGGACCCTTCTAAGAGTTAAAGGTAAAGCACAGGGAGAATGATAGTCACCCCCAAACTTAGATTTTTCAGTGTCTTTAGATAGACTAGTCACAATTTCCCTAATTTCTAGATCGTCAGATTCCCGAAAATAATCAATTGCTTCTTCTAGGTTATAATCAGGTGGTGCATCCTCACTCATATTTAAAATATCTACGAGTCTATCTTTGTTATCTAAGACTATTGTTTCTAAATCGTTGGACTTTAAAACAGTATTCTCAGGATAAACCCGTTTCTCTAAACCATTATCTGCTTTAAAACAAGAAAATTCTACATCGTCTAAAACATTAGTATCTCTAGTCAAATCCTCTTCCTTTTGAATAGGTGAATAATCATTAAAATTATTTGGATTTGAACCAGAAATAACACTATCATTATGAAGCACAATTGGAGTGACAATTTCTTGATCACTCTGCCTGTATATTTCAAGTTCTTCATCAACACTATCCTCATCATCATGATAATATGAAGATGTTTGAACCTCGTCTAAATAAGTAGTGTTACCAATTCTATCATCATCCTCTTGACTATGTGAATTATCAAGGGTAGCACTATGTTGGAAATTAAGATCATTTTGAGCAATATTATTCTTTGCATAAATTTCATTCACACTTAATACGAACCTATGTCTATTCTCAGTCATCTCCTTTATGATTCTTCTTGTATCCTCGGTGCACTTCTTGATGGAATTCTCTAGAGAAAAAACTAGATCAATAGTGCTAGATTGCAATTGCTCGTGTGATTCTTCTAGAGGCATAATAGGTTCATTATAAGGACTATTAGGTTGCATCTGTTTTAGGGCATCCCTCCAAGATAAAGAACTCGAATTTGCATAGGGAGTACTAGATTGCATCTGCTTTAGGGCCTCCCTCCAAGACAAAGAACTCGAATTTTGCTCATGTGATTCTTCTAGAGAAAGATTTGGGTTATCATAGGGAGTACTAGATTGCATCCTCTTTAGGGCATCCCTCCAAGATAAAGAACTCGAATTTTGCTCACTTTCATGTTCATAAAACGGGTGTATGTACGAAGAGTAATTAGGATCACCCTGGTATGAGTAATAACCTCCAAAAGGTTGGTGGTGATCCCGACTACTATCCACACAATGTTTATAGTATGGATAATGTATATTTTGAAATTCATTCGGATATTCATTGTATTGGTCCTTATAATACCAGTTGGACATTTTCTAAAAACTTCCTAATATATTTAAAAAAATCTAAGAAAATAAATCCCAACAGGAAGGGGGTTCTAAACAATCACAAGCAAGGCTGACTCAACCAAATCAAACCTATTGAATCTAGCAAACAAAAAGCATGATGGCTCAACTTAGATTTTTTCTAGACCCGCTTTTATTCCTTCGAAAGGCAACTAGTTACAGTTTTATCAAACCTCTTAGAACGATCCGAATTAGATTAAGTCGAAGAGAAACAGGATAAGCTCTAAGGACCTTTGATAACCCTGTCTCTTTGGAAACTTTTCCCTGGGTTACACGGAGGCTCTAATCAACTTAAAATAATCTTCCTGAACTTCGAGTTAGGCTTACAAAGTAACCAATACAGTCATTTAACGAGTTTCCTATAAGCTCGTTACCCTATCGGTCTTTTTCTAGTCAAAATTTTAAGGTTTAGGTTCGCGTTTGGTAACGTGTTCCTAAAGCGGGCAAGAAGGAAGCGGTGATGAAATCCGAGTCATTATCTTATATGGCAAGTTCTTGCACTTTACTAGAAAAACAAATCCGTATTCAGGTCCTCAGCATATATGCACACGAAGGAATACAGTAAACCCACTTGCATGGGATTCGTGGGTTGATCGAGTCTTACCTCCCGTACCATACGGGCGATAAACCGTTGAAGTAGACTCGGGCCACCGACTCCTTTGTCAGTGTACGAACCCGAGGGGCCGAGACAATATAGTAATTTTCGTCCTTCCATGTTGCAGTTTATATTTAAATTACCCTTCTGTAGGGTTTAAAAATAATAATAATGTCCAAAGTCCAAAAAGTGTCCAAAAATAAAAGGAAAGTTACAGGTATAATAAAAATTTCCTAATACAATTTTCTAAACAAATAAAATCTAAAAAAAATAAAATTTAATTAAAAATAAAAAATTTTGTCTTCTTTTCCGTTCTTTAAGCTTTAACTTTAACTCCAAGTCTTTAATCACCAAAGTCTTTGGCTCAATTTCTTTTCAATCCAAAATCCAAAACCTGTAGCAAAAAGAGAAATACCCAAAGAAACTTAAAATAGAACAAAGTAAAAATAATACTAAAAACAAAAACCTAAAAATAAATATAAAACTCTAAATCTAAAGACAAGTCCCCGGCTGCGGCGCCAAAAATTGATGTAATTTTAAAATACTGGTAAAAGGTTCGATACTCAGACTTGTAAAGATTCGTTTTTAAACCTAATTTTTAATAACTAAAAATAAAAAAGATTAAAGTAAAATTGATTTCAAATTATGGGAAGGAATGAGACTAAGGATTCCACCATTCGCCAATTTTTCAAGTGATAAAAATCTTGCAACTCGTATATTCAGTTTATTCAAAATATTGTCAAAGTTAGGTTTTCAAAACAATAGTTGTAAATCGAAAGCATGAGACATCAAAATCTCTAAGCCAGCATTACTCATCAAAAGATAACACAACTAATTTATAAAAACCATTTTTTCCAATTTTAATTCAAAACAAATAATAGTAAAAGAATTACAAAAAATAAATAAAATAAGAATTACCACTTTATTATTGGAAAAAATAGCTTCCTCCGTTGCCCCAGTGATGGTGATTAGCTCATCATGTTGGAAACACTCTCAAAATAATTGTTCATAGCTCAAAAAGTGTTTATAATGATGAAACAAAAGTAACACAGATGATTTGATACGCTTATAAGTGTTATAAAAGATGTTCTCTGTGTGGCCGAAAAAAGAAAATAAAACAGAAAGAAAAGAACGGACTTTGGCAGCTTCAGAACTTTAAAAGAATAAGCAACGAGTATTACGACGGTTCTCTGAAGCCTTATGTACTTCGTATTATCTTCACCAACAGATTTTTCTTTTTTTCCTGGAAATTTTTCCGGCTGCTCTGGATTGATTTTTCTTTGGTTTCTTTGTTATTTGTAGGTTTGGGAAACCTTAATAGACTTTCCCTAACTTATAAGGACCCAAATATCCATCCCAAACCAACTCAAATTCTTTGTTAATCCAAAACAGGGAAGGACTCTCTTTCCGGTTCAAACACGATTCTTCCAGCCATTTTTTACGGCATGCAGCACTTTTTCTTACGTGTGTTGATCATATCTTGGTTGTGTCTTCACTTGGATAACTCGAAATCACTCATAAATCCCTTAAAACTTGCTTCAAAACCAACACAAGAAAAATTCTCTCACGTAAACAAATTCCCGCCATTTTTGAATTTTGATTTTAAAGAGGGGTGCCCCCAATCCAACTGGAGGGTGCCTTTAACAATATTGTTGGGTCCTATAGTAATTTTCCTGGGTGCCTTTATCACTTTTTGAGTCGATTTTTCCATAAATATTTATTTCTCAAAAATACTTACAAAGACATAAAAACTCGTAAATAGTATAAAATCAAGCATTAACAAAATAGAGAATTGAGCACAATTTAGACACACAAATGTGTCTATCACTAAACCCATTTGTTGTGGTAACGGAGGAAGCCATTGTTCCAAGAAAAGTGGTATATTTCTATTTTAATTAATTTTTTCAATTTTTTTTATGATTATTTGCTTTGATTAAAATTGATTTAAGGATTTTTATTAAACAGTTGTGATTTATTTTGATAGAGCATGCTTAGCCTAGGGTTTTTGATGTTCTATACTTTCGATTTACAATTGTTGCTTTGAAAATCTACTTTTGCAACATATTAGAATCACTTTAAATATAAATAATTGCATGAATATTGATTAGACTGAATCACTTTAATTAGTTAATGGTGGAATTCTGAGTCTCAGTGTCTCTTTAATCTTAATACCAACTTTGTTTTGAGTTTATTTAGTTTAATTATTAGAGTTTGAATCTAAAATCAATTTTCACAAGTTCGAGAGTTTGAAACTCATTCTTACCACAACAACAAATCCACATCAGACTCGCTCTCCCCTTATCTCTTCATAATCTGAATGGAATTGATTACGGGAATAAAAATTATGAAAGCCAGCCCCTCTGTTACTCATCTCCTATTTGCGGACGATATCCTTATTTTCACTAAGGCTGGTATGCGTGAATCGAGAAATATGATAAAAATTATGGCAGAATTCGAGGAAGTTTTTGGCCAATTAATCAATTTGGAAATATCAGGTTGTTCTATACTCCTAATCTTCCTCCGAGACTACGCCATATGTTGACTAGAACCATGCGAATGAAGAATGCGAATATGAAGGAGACTTACTTAGGTTCTCCACTTTTCTTCCAGCGACCGAGACATCTCAATTTCGCTAACTTAGTAGTCAAGTTTAAAGCAAGATTGAAGGGGTGGAAGGGGGTAACTCTAAATCAAGCAGGTAGATCGGTTCTGGTCAAATCTACACTGGATGTGATTCCTCTGTACCAAATGACCTGCATTCCCATTCCAGTAAAAACGATCAACACCCTGACCAATATCCAGAAGGACTTCTGGGGGGGGAAGATGACAAAAAAGGATTCTACATCAAAGCTTGGAGTACTGTCTGTAAATCCAAAGACGGATTGGGTTTAAAGATTTTAAATTAGTTAATGAATCGATGCAAACTAAGTTGGTTTGGAGGCTTTTCACCAGCCGAATGCACTATGGGCTAGGATCTATAAATCCAAATATTTTTTCAATCTAGGAATTACTAGATAATCCTATATTAGAGACCCGTTTAACCTCTAATCCTACCCCAAAACCCGGTTTAACCATTAATCCAAAAACAAGTAATTAGACTAGTTTTCTTACTCGCGCGTCCAATTCACGTGAGAAGAATGAAAAACAGATTTTCAATATCCCATAAATACCCCTCTCTTGTACGAACTATAAATTTAGCCAAAATCAAAACTTCCAAAAAAAAGTCGTCAATTGGTAGCTCACATATTTTTCTTCTCTTTCTGCTTCAGTGGTGTTTTCAGTTTTAGGGTATTGTCAATCTCCAAGTATTTTTATTTAATCTTCTTCTCTGTATTTTTCTCCAGGTATCGTCAATCTCTGTTTTTGTTTTTTTAAGTGAAATCATGATAATCAACTTGATTTCATGTTTTGTTTGTTTTTTTACACTGAAATCCCGATGATTAACGTTTTCTATGATGTACATTTTATTGAATTCCATGATCGATCTCGTTTTTGTTCGTGTTTTAGTTTTCTTTTCATCTTTTGAAACTGATTTTGTAATCGTTCTATTTTGTTCATTAGATCGTCGTATTCAGTGTTTTTACATGTTGTTTGATAATAGGTTTTGTTTGGTTTTCTTTTATTTTTTTCAGGGAATCATGATTTTTGTTCTTTTCTTTCTGTATGTTTTGAATGTTTCTTCAGTATATATTAATACGTACTGTTTTTCTAAACTTTTCGATATATACTGTTTTTATAGTATACTATTTTTTAATCAGTACATATTTGTTTGCACTATTTGTCTGTTATGTGTGTTTCTATAATATGTGTGATACTTCTAAAATAGTACATATTATGTTGTATTGTAGATTTAGTATTCCTATCATCTTAAAATATATGTTTTGATTTTTGTGTTTTGTGTTATTTTATTTGCATCACATTTCTTCAGGTTCAACATGTCAGGTGTTTCTTCAGGTACATCAGCAAAGAACCTCCGGAAGAAAGCACTGTTTCTATATCCACCTTTAGATGTCAGCATTATATCTTCATGATGTCTTTTTGATGTTCTTGGCATTCCAAAGATAACACCTACTTCTTCAGGAGTGGATGTTAGAATATGTGAAACTCCATGCCTTTTGAACTCAAATCTGAGCTCATCTGCAACTTTACTTCTCTTATAACACTTTATAAGATTGGTCACAGCAGTTTTGTTCTTCATCCAGTGATCTGCACCCAGATTTGTGTACCAGAACATCAGGAAAAGGTTGCCATATGATTGCTCACTGATTATGCGCAAATGAGTTTCACTCAACTCAAGCTTTTCTGCCTTGATTGCTTTAACAAGCGACCAAATCCCCATGAACCCACTTCTGTAGATCTTCCTAGCAGGTGCAGGTTTTGTGGTTTTCTTCACACCAACTGCATAATGAACACACTGTCAATATCCCTACAAAGTATATATTTTTTTTATATGTTGATATGTATCTGCTATATCATGAACAAAGTATACATTGATATGTACTGATCCAATTCAAGATTAGAACAAAGTACATATCAATATATACTATCCTGTATGCAAGATGTAGATGCTTTAGTATAGAACAATATACATCTATATATATGTTTTTATATCTATAGCATGAAAAAAGTACATATCAATATATACTTATCCAATTCAATATCTAAAACAAAGTACATATCAATATGTACTATCTTGTATGCAAGATGTAGATGATTTAGTATAGAACATTATACATCTATATATATGCTTTTATATCTATAGCATGAACAAAGTACATATCAATATATACTTATCCAATTCAATATCTAGAACAAAGTACATATCAATATGTACTTATCCTGCAACCAATATCTAGATGCTATAACATGAAAATAAGCATACGCTGATATGTACTGATCAGTATATACTAAAAATCAAGTACATATCAATGTTTACCCTATGTTGCATGCTAGATCTATGTATATATATATATATTGATATATTGGTACATATCAATATATCTAACTCCTAGAACATGAACAGAGTAAGTTATATATTGATATGCACCAATGATATGTACCTTTTTTGGCAGAAACAGCAACACCCTTCTTCTTTTTTCTGTGATGTAGATGGAGAACGAATAACAAGAGCTTTGTTCTTCTTCTTTGTAGATGGAGAATCAACAACTTCATTCTGTTTCTTGTTTTTTGATTTTGCTGGTGAATCAACAGCAGTTTGTTTCATTTTTTTTGATCTTGTTTGAGAACCAATAACTTTTTTGTTCTTTTTCTGTTTTGATTTGCTGGAGAATCAACAGTAGTTTGTTTCATTGTTTTTGATGTTGTTGGAGAATCAACAACTTCATTCTACTTCTTCTTTCTTGATTTTTTGGGTATAGAATCTACTTTAGAAGCTTTTCTAGTTCTTCTTATGTGGTGGAGATTTAGGAGTATCGTGTTCTTCAATCACTGTTTCCTTTATACTTCTGTTGATTTTTCATTTTGTACCAATTTTAGATGGAATTTTTGAAGTAGTATAATGCTGACAGTAGGTTAGGTTTTAGTTGTATAATGCTGAAAGAAATCAAATGATGCTAATCCTGTTGAGTTTCGATTTTTGATCTCTGTTTTTAAGGTTTGGATTTTCGGTTTTTGATTTTGCCCTAGTTTTTAAGTTTTTAGGTTTTGATTTTGAGAGTAATGAAGTCGAGTGGTGTAACTGGTGTTGGTGGAGTAGATGAAAGTTTTTGCCCGTTAAGAAGTCGAGTAGTGTAGGAGGTGGAGGACGTGGAGGACGTGGGATCTCCACACTGATTAGTATATGGGTAGAATGGTAATTGGGTTTTTTGAAAAGGTTTTTGGACTAATCGATAAGTGTGTTTCTCAGGTGGACTAACCATTAACAAGGTTCGGATTTTTTGGACGGTCCAACAAATTTCCCTTTCTCAATTCCTGCCCTTTATCGGGTCAGATAATTAGATCTGGATCCGTTGCTTGGAGTGGTATAAAGATGGGTATTCACAACCTCCAAAAATTTGGAATATGGGACCTTGGTCTAAACTCCGAGGCCAACATTTGGGAAATAGATTGGGTCCCGAGGATCCAGCCTTTACTGATTTCTTCCTCCCCCTTGGTTGAGGAATTGGAAATTCAAAACATTAACCAACTCTGGGACCCGACTACTTTGAACTGGAATATTCCCCTTATTGAAGATCTGTTTGACCCTGCTACTGCTAGAACCATAAGATGTGTTCGACCGAGGCTTGATAACAAAGATGTGTTTAAATAGAAACTTACTAAATCTGGGGAATTCTCTACTAAATCTGCCTACTCAGCTTTAGTTGGTGATAGAGAACAAACTGAATCTTCTTTGCTGGTAAGAAAGATTTGGGGAATCCAAGTCACTCCAAAAATAAAGCTTTTTCTTTGGAAATGTCTAACTAACTGTTTACTTGTGAGGGATATTCTAGCATCCAGAATTCAGATACCGACAGACAAATGCCCTTTCTGTCAGTCTTCTAGGGAAACAACTATCCATCTCTTCCTGGATTGCCCGTATGCCAGGGCTGTCTGGTTTGGTCTATGCAGGGTCTCTAGAATTAGAAACTTCCAGGATATGCACTCCTGGATAAAATCTTGGTTTACTAAAATTCCAAATTGGGAAGACAACATGGAAGACTGGATAGTGGTGTGTGGCATAGTGACATGGAACACATGGAAATCTAGATGTGAGTTGGTTTTCAGGGATCATAATCAACCTCCGGAGGAACTGATCAAGATAATAGAAATGGAAATAGCTACTCATACTGAGATAGACGACAAGGCGCAGGCCAAGGGAAGACCGAAGAAAGAAAGGTCAATAGATGATAATTGGAACCCTCCACCTGAAGGTACAGTGAAAATAAACTTTGATGGCTCTTATAAGGAATGGAATATGGAAGCAAGCCTGGGTTTTCTGGATAGGGACTTCACGAGAGCTTTTGGTGAGGCACACAGTATCAACATATAGGCATCTTCAGCAACAATGGCAGAGAGCCTGGCAGCCAAGGCGGCGGTAGAGTGGGCAGTCAAACAAGGTTTTGAGAGGGTCATTCTGGAAGGAGATAACAGAGATGTTATCACCTACCTAAATGGGAAAGATGTAGATATATACTGGCAGTGTAAAAGGATTTTAGAAGATGCAAAGGTATTGTCAACAAACTTCAATGATTACACAGTGGTGCATGCCGGAAGATTGGGGAATCAGGTGGCTGGTGAATTAGCAAAAAAGGGAAGAAGGGAGGGGACGGCGACCTACTCTCACACCAATTCTTATCTGATGTTGTATAATTTGTTATGTAAGGATGCTATCATTTACTTTCGCAGTAACAATGTAACTCGCAGGGATGCGAGTGTCAACATTATGATATAAGTCTATGTTTTGCTTAAAAATAAATAAACACTCGGATGCCGATGGTTTGCCTTCAGATTCCTAAAGATGGAAAATGCGTTCCAGTAAAACCCATCCAGTAAGAACTTCTTTGCACGGAAACTTGATGGAAAATCTTACCTAGATTCTACGAGAATTGACAATGAACAATGAAATCAGTCCAGTTGATTGTTGTCAATGTTCTTGTCTTGGTATTTAGCACTGTATATGTGCATTTATCTTTCACTACTGAATATTTAGTTTCTTAATGTTTCTGTTTCCATCTTCATGTTCAATTAAGGTCTCATGATCGCCAGATGCTATCGAAGAATGGTGGCACAGACGAAGTGAACGAAAGCAGCTTCATTTATAAATAACAGATCCAGTACATAGCATACCGAGACTTTACATAACTCAGACAACATAACCTTAGAAAGGAAGAACATACCAAGATATTATGCATCACATACACATTATGACCCCTATGCATAACTTACACTAGTAACATAACTGAAATGTGCTAACAAGACAACGTAGACATCCGATCATGATGACCATATTTATTAAGCAGAGTGAGTCTGGCCTTGTGGAACTCGAGTCGACTCTGATGAACTGGAAATCTCAATGGACCTGACTTGAGGTTTCTTCTGCTCAACTTCAGGAACACAAACGGTAAGCACCCATTATCCATAGTAGCTTTAACTTGATCAATTTTAGTATTCTCAGGCAATCTAAATCTCCTCAAAAACTTGCCACTGCTACGCTCAACTCTATGCCATTTATTATTTTTCTCTTCACTCTCTCTACTTCTTTCTCCACTTATCTGTAGAACTCTTCCTTCTTCTACTTCAACTTTCACTTCTTCCTTTTTAATACCAGGATGATCAGACCTAAAGATATGAGCTTCTGGGGTTTCTTTCCAATCGATCCTGGTGTTTGCTAATTGTGATGTCTCTCTTGCAGTATCAGAGCCACCTAGCTGCCCAGTCAAAGCACCAGTAGAGAAAGGAAAGCCTTGGAAAGGATCCCAAATGCCAAGAGAAAATGGATCAAAACGTTAGTCCTTTGGTTGCTAAAGAAACTTGGGATGATCGACATTTGGTTTTCTAGCTAAGATTACTTGATGAAAAGGGTTTACTCAAAATTGGATTTGCAGTCGGAAAGATTGCTAGGTTCGTATTGTAACTTGATTTGCTTCTAATCGATGAGATGAATGTCTTTTGGTGAAATATCGAACTTATAGGGAAGTTTTGCCAAAGATGAGTTCAATTCTGGGCAGTTCTTGATTTTTCGGTAAGGAACTAAAATTAATTTTTATAAATTTATATTATACTCCCTCCGTTTCAGTAAAAGTGTTACTATCACTTTTTCATTTTAACTTATTTTAGTATTATTAATTGATGATAAATTCTAATAAAGTTTTTTTTTGTTTTTTTTTAATTAGAAAAAGAGAGTCTGTTCTACAGGTTTCTACGGCCTTCTCGATTTCTCGTTTGGACGCACCATCACCTAGGGTGTAAATCGGGCCAGGCCATGCCCCCCCGTCCCCCCGGCTCTAATTAGTTGTCAACACAGTAAATCCCAAATCCATTGTTAACTGAACGGTAAATACAATGGTCAATTAGACTTTCTTTTTTCACGACGATGCTTCTCTTTTTACGACTGTGATTTGCCCGTCATTTTTTATATATTTATTTACAAATTGGATTTATCTGAAATTCTCTTATATCTAAGATTTAACTGTTAAAATATAAAGATTTAAAGGCCACATATAAATAAAGCTTCCACGTTGAACGGTGAGGAAACCTTTATTTTTTATTGGTCGAAATACGGTTTTTGTGATTTTTGTGAAACGAGAGTTTTGGTAAAGACACTTGGCAACATACGATTGATTTAAAAAAAATAGGAAAAAAATAATAAAAAGGGAAACCCTGCTTTACCGTGTTTTAAACTCTAATGGATAGACTCCAAAACCAAATTCAATTTGGAATTCGTTAGTATTTCGATTTCAAAATCGTGAACCTACCATATTTAAAAACCGTGACTACGTTAGGAAACCAAAAAAAAAGGAGTAAACCTAATTGAAAACGGAAACCCACGACGTATATTACAACGAGGCAGGACGAATCCCTATCACATCAAATCAAAAATTGAAGATAACTATGATGAGAAATTAAATATATCCGGTACGTAGCACGGGTACAAATCTAGTTAAATTAATTAGAACTTAATAGATATTATATCATCTTATCGTTGGATGAAATTTTCTAGAATTAATATAAAAACACAAAATAGATAAGTTATCTAGATAAAATAGTGGGTTAGGATCTTTTTAGGGAATATATAAAGAGTGATCAGGATTTGTTAGCTTAGACAATAAGTAGCGGTACAGATTTATTTTTGTAAAAGATAAATTTATGGTTGTAGTTATTTGAAGAAACACAATATTTCATACGCCTAGCCATATCAAAAGTCAGGGAATGGTTTACCTCCCTATCCACTTCCTTCAATCGTCCTAGTGCAAATTTAGGGTTCTGCTACAACCATTAATTGTACATGAAGAAAAGATTTTTTCGGTATGATAAAGTCCTCACTTGTTGAAACATTTGCTGATCAATCCTTTCAAATGATCGATCAATCAATATGTTGTTAATATTGATTTTCTGGTTGTCAGTTTCAAGTTATTTCTTAATATTTTTTTGCATTTTTTAATTTTTCTTTAGAATTGTTAAGCACTGAATTTGTATAAGACTAAATTGATCCTTTATTTTTGAGGGTTTTGTTTTGTTTCAGTTGATTCAAAACCATCAATGGAAACATATTTGGTAAGTACAAACCCCATGAAAGGATCTTCTTTTTAAAGCCTAGAAACCCTAGAAACCGATTCAAATCTCACACACTAACTCAGATAACTCTTCCCCTTTTCATTTCCTTTAATCTCAGCGGTTCATTTCAGTATTTTCTTCAATTTTTCTAATGCACTTTTTCTTATTTTTGTTAAGGTTTTCTTTTTAAAAAAAATGGATACAAATGTATAAAGAACTCCAAAATAAGGAGGGAAATCTCTATTTTTTCAAGATTTAGCATCACCAATAGCTACACATAGAGGTAAATTTAGTTCACCAGGACAAGCAGCAGTTGTATCAGAATTAAGAAGAGAGAATTTTGGTGGTTCAGGTCCTCCGCCACCACCATGTTTCACATTAGAAGACCGTGTTGATTTTTCACCAGAGTTTGGTGTGTCAGATTATCCTTTATCTTCTGATTCGTATATTAGAACACCATTAAGAGATTATTATGGTGGAAGGGATGGGAGAGATTTTGTTACTCAATTGAGAAGTAGATTTGAGGCGAGTTCTTCATTTTCTGCTCAGCAGATGCAACAGACTCCGTAGAGTTTGAGTTGGTGGTCACTAGGTAGGAGTGACAATGAGAGAAATGGTGGGGTTGAGGAGGATTGGGGTGGGTTGAAAGGTAAGTTGAAGGTGTTGTTAAATCGGGTTCATTGATTACACTTCCACCACCAAGGGAGGTTGTGAGGCCTGAATCGCCGAAAAACAGTTTTCCAATGGGGAATCTCAATGATGAGTGAGTTATTATATATGGGTAGGATAATTTTACAATTCTAGACCTTTTTAAAAATCCACCATCAATAAATGTATCCCTTGAGATGAAACTTCATTCCAGAAAATGATATATCCTGGAATAAACGTCATATAAAAAAATACAGGTGTTAATAGATCTAATATTTAGGGAAAGTAATTAATTAACACTACACCAAAAGGGGCTGTTTCCAACGTACTTAACCAGATGGAAATACCATAAATACTTTGTGTTGTTTCCAACATACCTAATCAGATGGAAAAACCATAAATACGAGTTCAGTGTGTTGGATGGTCCGTTGTAAAAGAGCTAGTTGGAAATGAAAACAACATACCTTCTCCAGGTAAAACAACACCCTCAAATAATTTCCAACATACTATGTCCGTAAGATAATTCAAGAATATCTTTAATAATATTCATAATTCTACTATTATAATATAATTATTTATATTTAAATATGCATCTATATATATATTATAAGATAATCAGATTTGGCAATTCAATTTTGTTCACATAAATTAATTAAAATTAAAATTTCTCATTTATTAACTTCCAGCTGATTTCTGTTCATAAGAAAAAATTTAACTGACATAGTCACATAGCATATAAATAACACTCAAAATCTATTGTGATTTCAGATAATGTCTTTTTAAGACCTATGTTTCAAACACAAAAAAAGACCAATAATGTACATGTACCGATATACAGTGTGATTCTGGAGATAATGTACGATTTTAGAATAGAATAAATCCCATAATCTTCACAATGCAGCATCCTGTAGCTAACATATTATCAGGTTTAATGACACAATGCAACCAACCAGAAAATAATCCTTCTTCTTGTTCAACAACGATCCCCAAGTGACTTTCAAGAAGCATAAGAGACGCATCCAGGTGAAACAATTCCTTCATAAATTCCATTTACACAATTCAGTAAGATGATGATGGTATGCAAACATATTTAAAGAGCAATAAACTAGCATTTATGAACAATTGATGGTTAAAATTCAGATAGAGATGCAAATCTAATCAGAAATAAAACTGTTTGGACAACAAAGTACTAATCTTAAGGACAGAGAAAAGAAAGAGTATCACAAACACGAAATCAAGATAAAAAATGGAACTCAAATGAACAGAAGAAAGATATATGACCAAAGAGTATCATACCTTTACTTATATCTTCAAGGTCCTCTTAACTACATGCTTAGCTCATCATCTAGCAAACCATTTTCTGGGTTGTACTTTGCGCTGCAAACCAAATACACAAAGGTCATCATTCACTCAAAATCTGAAGAAAAAAAAGATTAGTACAAAGATTCTTTAAGAGGGGTGAGATGTGCATCAGTATTGGATACGAAAAAACCGTCTAACATGGTCAAGATCAATAAACGAGGTCTAGCAATCATTAACTTTTGCCAATACTGGAGAAGTCAAAGACGACAAAATCTACCCCAATAAGGGATTATCAATCCGTCGCCACGATAAAAAACAAGGATTAGCAGCTCTGTTAATAGCAACGGATGGACATTCATAAGGTGGCAGTCGATAATGACACGAAAACAAAAATAATCAACATCAACAGGTGAACACATAAAACTCATAAAAAGATCGCCATTTTCCATTTTGGCATCACATTGTAGAGATTATAGGGACTAGGGACTCAAATTACTAATTTTTATCAAATCAATATTGCTCATGCCCCGCAAATTATACGAGTGAGTGTATTGTTTTTTAATTCTCTGCACAAACTATCATTGAGTTTCAAATATCAATCTTGCACGATATAAGAAAAACTTCTGGATTTTAAAGACATTTTTGACAATTTAAATCCACCATGGACAACAGTTAGAGCCTTCAAACAAAAAGAAAATGGACTTAAAGGTTGTTAGGACAAAGAATACTAACCCACTTCTGGTAGCTATAGCAAGCGAAGATGATGGCTGAGTTGCACTAGCAGTGGATGTTGTGAAACTATTTTTTGCAGCACCGTCAGATGGAGCGCTGGCATGTTCAGAATTACCTAAAGAAAGAATAAAAAAGGATACCAACGTTAGGACTCCGACGAGAGAGAATGCATTAATCACCACTTGGCTAGGCTGACAGCCATTCTGATAACGATACTATAAAAGCTTACAAGAAATGATCCGATTTACTAGCTAGTTCATTATAGCATATGAGAAGAATTTTTTTGGCAATTACAGTGTGATTCCGTAGTCACGGCTACAAACAACAAACAATTTTGGATCCCCATATACCTAAGAAAGGTCTTGCCATCTTGGCATTAATCACCCATTGCTCCACTAGAGAGAACCCGCAGTTTCGCCTAGAGGTTACTCGAAGTAACTTCTATGATACAGGGAGGTATAACATTGATAAAAGTACAGTACTCGAAACCTATAGAAAACACAGTCATTAATGGGTTAAATTATGGTAAAAGTGATAATCTCTTTAGCCTAACCTTATATAAGAGTTTCTGGTAATCACAGTGCTTCCTTGATACCCGTTCGAACAATTTTAGTTGTTAGACCCAACATCCAGCTCAACATCCTCTCCACCGTGGTCATCTCTAAGAAATTCATCCTCACTAGGTTAAGATCTACTCTCTGTCATCATATAGCTAAAATACCAAACACATGTCCATTGAAAGTCATATAAAAGTAAGACGATAACATTTTAACATATGCAAACAATCTAGTAATAAATTAAAGAAAAAATAAAGAACTGGTAACACTAGTACCATTAATATTAAACACCCAACAACAAAACCTCCATATGAAAGTATAGTGATCCTAAAAACAAATAAAACAAAAGGGAAAAGTGCACAATTTAGTAAAGATTATCAATTATCGTTATCTTTATAATTATATTAACAAAATGGGTGATAAAACAACAAGACATGACAGATATTATAGTTATATCGGAAAAGGAGAGTTTGTGTGCACCATATCATTTGTCTTGAGGTAACTTATGCACCTATTTGTTTGTATCTGTAGATGTTCGAGGAGCATAGAGTTCCCACAACATGTACCTAGATCTTTGTTACAAGAATCAACAACTGTGTATATAATACTTAAGAATGTTAGCAAATTAAATTAACTACCAACCACCTACACATGTTTAAGTGCTGCAAAATACATGATAAGTTACTAGAATAAGGTGTTCCACCGTGGATATGCAGTAGCACTCCGAAATACTACAAATCACCATCTCCAACACCCACCCACCCATACTACTAGAATCTCCGCCTCCACCATCTCCATTACCAGTTTTATATATACTACTACAAGTCTGCAAAGTCACTACCATTACCATCTCCCACACCCTGCCCCATACTACTACAAATCACCACCTCTGCACATCTCTGATACCATCCCTTTCAACTACAAGTCAACACCAACACCGTCACCAGTGCTATTACTACTACTACAAATCCCCACTAACACCGTCATCAGTACTACTGCTACTATTATACTACCACTACAAGTCAGCACCACAACCATCACCAGTTGTACTACTGCCCATATACAATACTCATACCCGCCCCATACATACTAGCCCCATATAATGCAAATCACTACCACCACCATCTCTAGTATCCGCTCCATACTACTACAAATCACTACCACCACCATCTCTATTAGCTGCTCGTTACTTTTGCAAATCACTACTTCCACCATCTCCAACACCCCCCAAGACTACTACATCAAAAAGATCGAAACATACCAGTTATATATGTATATAAACTTCTAAATACTCATTGAGATAATTTGTCAAACAATTAACCTACAATACATTTACTTCAGTTAAGATGTCAATATTGTATAAATTTGTGCACATCCAAAACAAGAAATCAAATTTCACATGATCAAATTTCCAAAATATCATATAAATACATACTGATGTAAGTATGCACAATGACATAAACTAACGAGTTGAGCCGAGACATCATGTATTGAAGTATAATAGTTTACACACTAATGTAAGTAAAAATCCAAACAAAAGCCTAAACTCCATACGTAACACCAATACCTTAATCAAATATTAGAAAATAAATCCTTTTTGAACATGCATCGAATTTCTAGGGTTTAGACAGTATAAAAGAAAAACTTTTTCAAAACTTAATTAAAGAAAAGAAACCTAAACTACAAAAACTCAATTAAAATCAGGCAAAAGAATCTTTGAAGATGCAAAAGATTTCTAGGGTTCACAGGGAATAAAATATCTATTTTCAAATCCAAAATCGAGAAACAAAAGTGGAACAGAATGTAGATCTAGGGTTACAGTTTCCTTATCAAATATTGCTCAGTGATTTTGGAGAGGAGACTGAGATATTGAGAGAGTAAAACAGATGAGAAGATGTTTGGGATTGTAGAACTCTTTTTTCTGCTGCTCTATTGTTTCAGGAAAGACTCTACTCAAAATTTTGCATTTGAACTAAAAATGGGAAATTTCGCGCTACCATGGATGAAAATTTTGAGTGAAAATTTGAGAAGGGGGAACTTTAGAGGCGGATTTTTTTCTTTTGAACAACCGCGGGTTAAGGTATGTTGGAAAATAGGCGAGTGCGTGGGAAACATATGGATGGTATATTTGGGTTAAACCCAACGAACCTGATGCGTTAGTACTTAGTAGTAAACCCACGTACTACGGTACTAGGGTAGTTAT
Source organism: Papaver californicum (assembly GCA_023531435.1). Lineage (NCBI taxonomy): Eukaryota > Viridiplantae > Streptophyta > Magnoliopsida > Ranunculales > Papaveraceae > Papaver > Papaver californicum. Next base: position 2,933,734 of record JAJJMC010020031.1, on the reverse strand, counting down.
AAATTGTGAACCATGGTGTTGGAAACAATCTCTTCGGTGTAGTGTAAACTCTAATAAAGTTCTTATTTTAAGAGGTAAAAAAGACTTTTGTTATTTGCAATCCACTATTCTTATTAATCAATCCATATATTTAAATTAATCCATTTTTTTTAATATTTTTATTAGTACAATCATATGGATTGGATTTAGTTTTTATAACTTTTAAAAACACACATAATCTAACTTCTTCATCTTCTCCAACACATATATGTGCTGAAGAAGATTTACCTGAATTTGGAGAAGTAATAATAGAGAATACCGACAACAATGCAGAGGATGAATACAACGGAGATAGTGAGGATGCCGACGATGAAGATGACGAGGATGATGGGGAGACCGATGAGATTCTGAAGATTGATCACCACAATTAGATTTAGGGTTACTAGAATTCATAGAGATAAAGATTAGTAGAAGTGAAGAAGAACAAGAAAGATATATGATTATGATTTGCAGGGTTTATGAACATGTTATTTATAGATTAGATATAAGAAACTAGAAATAGAAAAGGAAAAGGAAAAGGAAAATAGATTGGATTGGATTCATAAATTTTACTTTGATTTGGTTTCTAAAAAATAGTAGAATTCTGTTTAATTTCTTATTGGATTGTATTAATAATAATGGTGGATTGGAAATAACAGGAGTCGGGAAAAAATATGATTTGAAAATACGTGAGCGGACACGTACGTACCGGTATTACCGCCTATAGCCAGCTATAAGTGGACATGTGTCCCACAAAACCCATTAACATCTGTAACGAACATGTCTCAACGCCATTAATGAAGTAAGCATTTTCTAAAAAAGGGGAAAAACAAACGCTTAGCCTCACTAAGTGACGTGCAACGTTAAATCATCTCGGACAGTTGGATACAATACATAATCAACTATTATAACCGCAGCTTTAAAATCAATAAACCATAATCAGTTTTTCTGCGCAAGAGCAATGATCAGCTTATTCTGGAAAAGGGGGGAGTGGTACCAGTATTGGATACCAGACTTGCACAAATAAAGTTCAAGATAGAGTAAATTTTTTAAAACACTTAAATCGTTATACTGGAGGCTATTAGAGATGAGGAAATCTAGGTTACAAAGTTTGAACAAAGCCAAAGACTGGTTTTATTAAAAATGATAGTAAACATGTAGATGATAAAATATAGAATCTACCGATAATCAATTATTTATAAGTTGAAAGCTGAAAATAAACTAATAGCGAAAACAATAGGGTTGTGAGCTATTGACCAGAGTTTCCAAAAAGCTGCAAGCATATTAGGACCAATAAAGAAATCAACTCACGGTGTATATAAGAACTTGGAGGAAACAAAGGCGTGAATTAGTGGGACCTGATTCACATGATCTTTTCACAATCATTGCATCGGCCCTATCAGTCATGCATCCAAAGACCAAGTATTCTAAATCTGTATTTACTTAAATATCTGGAAAGGCATTGTAACCGAATAAAATTTTTACATTTACACGTTCACTTTCTCTCTCTTTAGATATTTTATCTTTTGTTTCTCAACTTAGTTGTTTCTGTTTCCAGAATGTTCTATTCCATCAGAAGAATGTTAGGTTGAATTCTTGAAGACTTGATACGTAATTGACCTGATAAGCTGAACCTGATTGATACCGTGTGAAGGTAAAATAAATTGGTATCTTCACTATGTGCAAGCTTCATAGGCATGATAGTATTAGCTTGTGGCTTAGTAAGCTATGGTGTATGAATTAGTCTAAACTTACTATTATCATACCTTGGTATGTCTCAGTGTGATGGTATTAGCATGTGGCTCAAGTATAATATTCGGTTTGCCACTCGTTTTGTAATATCATGTCACAACGAGATTTCCAAACATATACTCCCTATGTCCTATTTCTTTTTCATTTTTATCCCAAAATAAGTGATCCTTTTCATTTTTATATGCTATTTATCCAAACAAATTTTTACTGTTAACTAGCATTGTTAAAATTTTCTCTAAGAAATATAAAGAATTTGGTAGTCATGTTTATACTCATTGCGCAAGTCTTTTAAAAATATTTCTAACGGTATAACATTGATAAATATCCATCTCTTAGTTTTTAAAGTATGTCAATTCGAAATTTTAACACAAAGGAGTAGATAAGGAAAAAACACTGGAGTAAAAAATAATTATCTTTTATGTTTTCATTAAAAATTTTGCAAATACCAAAATATTCACTTTTTAGAGGGAGTATATGACTTACATAATGCTTCAAAAAAAAGACTTGCATGCTTACGCAACCAAGAGCAAAACAAAAAAATAAAATTTTACAGCTATGTATAAACGTAGGATAGATCAAATGAAACAACACCTGTTTGTTATAAGCTTGGAGTTGGAAATACTCAAGATTTCCTACCTAAGAGCAAAGGCTATGGGTAGAGAACATTCAATCAAAATGAAAGAGTTTGATCAAAATTGATCAAGTTAGATGCCACTATGGATAGGTAAAACACCCTTTTTCACCCAAACTCCTTCGAGAATGAGTAGGCGGTAGTCTAACTTAGATAGGAGATGTTCAGTCGTCCAAGCCCAGCGGATAATGTTTCCTCGTCTTTATTAAGCGGGGTAGGGCAGATCTTTCTTTGATCTTTTTTTTTTTTTTAAATAAAAGCTTCTTTCGTTGGATTGAAACTGAAACATATATCATATCCAAATTCGGTATGGAAGTGAGATAGATAGATTGTTTCCAATTAGGAATTGTGGTTCCCAAAAATCGGAGCTAGAAAATAAGGAGGTGGTTTTAATAGAATCTGAAAAAGATTATGGCACGCCAACTATGTTAAGGTCAAGTTAATTTTGTATCACACAATGAAGGAATTCAATTTGTATGTATGCTCTCGGGAACTGGGTGGGTATTATATTGAATTCCATGGATCATAACCAATAGAAAAAGTAAAACTTATGCGGTATCTCTTGAAATCCCGAATAGGACCCTACCACCAATTGTACCAATATAGCTTTCCCCACGAATCAGTACTAGTCGAGAATTAATGAAAGTTCTTTTATTTCTTTGATGATAAAGAAGACCTCCGGCAGGAATTAGATCTTGTTTTCAGTCCTCCCTCTTCACCGAAAATAGAGAAATGAGTAGACGGATTCATCGGATCCTAGGTCGGGACTGACAGGGCTCGAACCCGCAGCTTTCTCCTTGAGGGCGGTGCTCTGACCAATTGAACTACAATCCCAGGGAAATAAAATGTAAAGGATACATATTCTTATTATTAAATTCATAAGATATTTCTATTTAGAATCGATGTATTGTAACAGAGATAGAAGCGATATGTTGATATCACATGGGTATGGGCTTTAGTGAGAACGACACGTATTACTAGTAGTTAAATCATTCCATAATAAATCTTTCGGTGAAAAAGAAAAAGGATTTTTTTCTTTAAACCCTCCCTTATAAATTAAGGGTACAGACCAGATCATTAGAAATATAATCTATGGGAACAAATAAATTGAGGATATAACATAAAAAAAGTCTTCTTTTCTTTGTCTGGTTTATGAAGGAAAAAATTTCTATTATCTCATGATGGATCGGTGGATTTTTGGGCCGAGCTGGATTTGAAGACATATGTATTTGCCCCAATGATAAATCCAAGAATTCCGTCTGTTTTTTAGATTTGGAAAATTGTGGATTTCCAAGAACATGAATCTTATGATATGTTGGGGAATCTCTTATGATAATCATTCACGCCTGAAACGTATTTTGATGCTTGAAAGTTGGATAGGATGGATGCTCATTGAATAAGAACCTAATTATATTTTTATGCCACGAGATATTCAAGGAATTTTTTTACAGTCTCTTCTAGAGAAAACAGAGTAATCAAACTCTTATTCCTATATATGGATATATGGATGCGCACAAAAATGGGTCATCATTGAGATTCCCAAACTTGGAAGATATTCTATTAATTTCGGGCGAACCGGGCTAATAAGATGAACAAAATGAGTTCTGGACATGAACTTTGTACCGCGCACATCACTTAGAAAGGCTCTCGAAAGTCACGTAGGGGGAATAACGAAATGGAATATGAAAGAAAAAAAGAAATAAAAGAGGATATGATTCCACTTGTACTGGACCTTAATTAACACTGTCTAGTTGGATATTTCTACCCTCGAGACTATATAATATGTAATTATCTTGAATATATCAACCATTTCTTTATTTTCCGATCGTCTGGAAGGGACAAAAGAAACATCTTGTTCTTTCTTCAACTATTTATGATCTCTAGTGGACCTCTCAGTAGGATTCGAACCCAGATGAAGTTTTGACCATCCGTCAGAGAAAAAGGAACGAATTGATACTCTGTTATAGCCATTTTTGTACATTCAGTGTACTCTACGGATAGAGGAATACATATAGTTGAACAAAGTAAAATAAGAAATTGAAAGATTTCGCTGAAATTGTTCGTTTGGAAATTTCCCGAAAAGCTAATCATAGGTTCTTCTCTCCATCGGAACAATAATACCGTTATGATTATTACTAAACTTGTTGCAGAGATGAAATATAACCAAGGTATATCTTTCTGATCAAAGGTTGAATCAATCATCAGAAGAAGAATCAGGCCAAAAATTAGGATACATTCTGGGAAAATAAAATTTCCATTGAAGAAAAGAAAATGAAACGCTTTCATAAAATTCTCGTAGAATCGAGAATGAAATTTTCATTTTGTACATGCCAGATCATAAATTAGTAACTGCATCCAATCTCCAAAAAGTCCAATTGTTTCGAAGTTTATAATTTTGGAATGGGATATTTATGGAATCCCCATGAATAGGGTCAAACCTTATTCCATGGTATTTACATGAGATTCCATGGAACTACTTCTAACGACCTATGTATTCTGTTATCATCCCCAATTGGACGATCCATTAATTCAATTATAACAGGATTTTAAATGCATTAATTTTTTGATTTTCACTGGAGACTCGGAATCGATGGAATTTCCATATGACCCATTTTACTGACGGGATTCATCACAACTTTAGCTACTTTAGCGGCCCGGCCAGTTACTCGGGATTCACAACTGTTCCATTTCTTGATGTTAGCAATGTACATCGGTCAAATAGGACCTTTTTCTTCTTGAAATCTTTTACTTTTTTTTTATCATGTGGGAGTTAGAATTAATTCCCGTTTACCTACGTTTATCCATGTGGGGAGGGAAGAAGTGTTTGTACTCAACTACAAAGTTTATTTTATACACTGCCATAACCTCTCTTACTTTATACAATGCGTCTTTCGCCTGGACTTCCCGCCGATCGGAACAGAAACATGAGATATCGTAACGACGAACTGAGGCGCACTTATAAGATCGTTCCCCTCCCTGCAGTCTAGAAGGTCCCCCAGCTCCTTTCAGTCGAGCTCCTAGTCGAGCTCTTTAACTAGTCGAGATCCTTTTCCAGATTGAAGCCTCAACTTCGCACTCTTCCTCTCCCTTGGGTCCTCTCTACTCTAATAGTTGGTGCAGCGAAGCCAAGCCCGAGCATGGCATTATTCGACGTAACAAAGTTTCGCACACCCAAAAGCGAAGGTCACTCGCCCCGAAGCATTTTTATATACTAATCTTCGTTTGAATCTATATCTGTGTCACCGTCATGATAGGGTTTCAGATCTATATAAATAACCGCAATCGCACGGCGTCTAACTAGTAGACAACGACAAGTACGGGTCGAACCCACAGGTAGCGGGAAAATATTACAATCAATATCTCAATTAACTAATCAGAAATAATATTTATGGATTTTTAGATTTATGAATAAAATAATAAAATAACTAAACTAATAAAATAAAATCAAATGGGAGAAACAGTAACCAGGGTTTTCAGTATCCACCACTATTTCTATTTAATTACTGAAGTGAAACATAACTCATGAATATTCATTTATTGTTCGTTCTATCGACATCACCTATTATATGTATTAGAGTCGCAAATATCAATGGGACGCCCTAAGCATGGTGCATCAAAAGTTCTAAGTCTAAGCATACACCATCAAATTGCGTTAGCGAGAAAATTGTACGAAACTAATTATAGGTTCACAAATAATATCAGGTTCTTCTAAGCATACCCCATCTAGGGATTTAACCAAAGCATGGAATATCAAATAGGTAGGCAAACATATTTGATATCCTATTAATTCTGCGCATAGGTTAATGTATTGTACAGAAGCGGTGAAGCTACAACTAATTTAGATTTATATCAATAAACAAAATCATGGAATTAATCTTATTCAAATCATAAGAGTATGTATCAAATAAATCGATTCAATTGATCTAAACTTTAAGTGGTTTCAACATTAAACCCTAGTTACAAATTAATTAGAACATGGAAATAGGTTTCTTAAAATCCATTTAAAAAAGTAAAGAGGGAAAATATTAAACCCTTTTTGATTTGTATTCCATAACCAAAAAAATCTCGTGTATCCGTACCAGCCGTCCACCCAGAAACTCCTGTATTTCCTCCACCACTACCTCTGTCCGTCTGCAGAGCCAAACCCTCTCTTTGTTTTTCTTCTTTTTCTCCTTACGGCCGTCAGACTTCTCTGACAGAAGAAACCTAAAAAGCCAGTCTCCGTATCTCCAAAAAAAAAAAAACCTTAAAAGAAAACGACCCCTTATTTACAAAAGAAAAACCTAAAACTCTCTCCCCCAATCAGAACTCTAGCTTTTTCCTTTTATAACAAACCCATGTGGATATGTCCCTCTCCTACTCTACTTACCCTTGCTAGCTACTAGGTCAAGAAAACCTAACCGTACTCACCCTCATTCACTTTTTACTTTTTCTTCTCCCTGGTTAACTTGCTATCAACACTTCAAAAGAACTCGATCCCACCTTCTCTAATCATAGCCATTCTCTCTTCACGTGAATTCAAAGTGAGTACCATCAACACTCATGTAGCTCCCTTCTCTCTACAATATCCCCTAGCTCTCTACCTAGCTAATAGGTTTTTCTTCCCTTTTTATATCAAGAAAACCAAGAAAAATCTAACACCTTCTGTCTCTTCCTACCACATCACCTTGTTCTCTCTAGTACCTAGCTATGTGACGCATCCAATTCTTCTCAGACCGTGTACAGGCTCCCCTTTCTCTCATCACTCGTCTCTTGTCAGACAAACTCAGCCACCTACACAGCCTACCATCTTGTTTATGCCAAAAAATCCTTTCAGCTGAACAACCAATCAAACTCTTGGATTCAAGTTAAATAAATGTAAACTAACAATAGAGAAACGTTCTTTCATGTAATAAAGAATCATACTTTTCCAAAATGTTTAAGCTTAATACAATTG
>JAJJMC010020031.1:2889378-2916397 GCA_023531435.1 Papaver californicum | reverse complement strand
TTGGTAGAGCTCCGTCCTTGCAATTGGGTCGTTGCGATTACGGGTTGGATGTCTAATTTTCCAGGCGGTAATGATAGTATCTTGTACCTGAACCGATGGCTCACTTTTTCAAAGTAATGGGGAAGAGGACCGAAACATGCCACTGAAAGACTCTACTGAGATGTAAGCAAACCAACTAGCTAACCCATTTACTCCATTGTTAAAAATTCTATATCTTTATTGAAAAGAAAGTCAACTGTTGCAACAAAAGCAAAGCTACTAAATGCTAACTCAGTAAAGCTAGCAACTAACTCAGAACTCAACAACTCTAGGAACTCTAGGAACTCTAAGACTAGATGAAAATTGGGTAATCTTGCCTTTATACTATCTAAGAAAGGGGATTGGAACAACCTCGGAGTATAATAAAATAAGCTGGGATGAGAATGCTACATCTACATCCGTAGTCGAAAAGACAGAGCAGTTCTAAGGCTTCTACCTTTAAAAAGAAGGCAGTTATAGGGGTGATGAGCCCACATTTACTTCTATTATCTTATCTACTATTTTGCTTTCACCTTTGAGGCTGGCAAGCACGAAACCTATTGTAGATGCGAGTCGGCTTTCCTTCGATTCTTCAGGGAAACGCCCCCAACGAAGAATGGCATCAACGAGGTGAGTACTAATATTGTGGATTGATGCATTTCAGTCAAAAGACCCGAAGTAGCAAGTCCTTGGGTAAAAATAGTACTTGGTGCAGTTATTGCGCTTAAGTCGTTTTTATGATTCCATATTTTAGGAACCATATGAATGATGGAAAAGCCCCATGAAAGGAATATTAATGATTCATATAAATCACTTAAGGGAAATGTTTCGAACAAATCCAACGAGTAACTAATAATCCTGCCTATTTTCCCTTTATCTGTCAGAAAAAAGGGAAAATCCCTTTTTTGTCCCTGTCCTTAAATGAATGAAATACAATAGTAAATAATATTAAACTGGAACTGAAAGTATCTTTCTTTCTCACATCCGTTCTCTATCACATTGTCGAACCAAAAAGACCGAATGCCTTGATATAGAAATATTTGTGGCGGTTAGGCACTCTTAGACGAAATAATGATCTTTTAGGATTGGTTGAACCTCCCACCTATTCTACACATTCGATCAAGGTTGTCACTGCGAAGCTATAGTCAAGGTGCACGGGGACTTACCGTCTAGCCGTTGGTACTCCGCATCTTACAGAGAATTCAATTTCACCGATTCCATGTCGGAGACAACGGGGCAGTCGTTACACCATTCGTGTAGGTCGCTACTTATGCGACAAGGAATTCCGCTACCTTAGGACAGTTAGAGTTACTGCCGTCGTTTACTTGGGCTTCCATTCAAATCTAATCACACTTCTCCTTCCAACCTTCCAGCACCGGGCAGGTGTCAGACTTTATACATTGTGTTACTGATAGACACGTTTTCGTGTCTAATTTGTCCTCAATTTGTTCATTGATAGAGCTTGATTTTGTGCTAATAATGTGATTTTATGTAATTGCAGGTACTTTGGTGGAATAAATAAATATGGAAAAAAATGAGCTTAGAAGTGCAAGAAACACCCTTATCAAAAGTGTTAAAGGCACCCTGGAAATGGATAAAGGAACCCCCTTGGAATTGATAAAGGCACCCATATTTTGGTTCAGGGCACCCACCTCTCTTATTTTGAATTAAAAATTTGGCGGGAAAAATCTGAGTTTCGATATGAAGATTTGGTTAGTAACTGTCGGAGATTTTCAAGGAGTTTTAAGGAAAGAATATTCTTGCGTTATCAAAGGGAATTTATACACAACTTAAACACATGAAATCAACAAAAAAAAAATCTCGAGAAATATTCATTCTCGTTTTAAACAAGTTGAAAAGAAATCTCGGGATACTCTGAATCTGTTTGATATATATGCACAGAAACAACGTGTGAGAAGGATACAAAGTAGTAATCTTGTGATCAAACAAAATCAGCAATCAAAACAGAATCGAAAGAAAATCACCGAAATCTTTGATTTTCTGCCAGGAAATTATTTTCATTAACAACGTGATTTGAAGGAGTTATTGGAGGATATTTGGTATTCTAGTATATAAAGGAATCGATTGGATGAAGTCCCCGTCTGGAGAGACCAAAAGCTCATAATCAAGAATCAGAAATTCTGCTCGTGATGATCATGATGAAGAAGATGAAGAAAATGTTGCCAAAAGTTTGAATAAATCGTTGCCGTAGATGTGTATCCCCGTCGCCTATTCTTTTGAAGTCAGCTCTTTTGTAACAGCTAGCAACAATATCTTTTCTTCTCTGTAACATTTATATCCGTAGCAAACTTTCTGTGTCAATAATTTTTCCTCTTGTAAACACCTTTTTGAGCCATGAATGAGTATTTTGAGAATGTTTTCAACATGAGGAGCTAAACCCCATTTGCTGAGGTGACGGAGGAAGCCATTGTTTCAATAAAAGTGGTACATTTCTATTTTTAATTAATTTTTGCAATTTCTTTTATGATTATCTGCCTTGATTAAAAATTTGATTAAATGATTTTTATTAAGCAGTTGTGATTTCGTTAGATGGTATATGCTTTGCCTAGGGTTTAGATATTCCATGATTTTGTTATACAATTGTTATTCTAGAAATCTACTTATTGCAATATTTTAGAATCAAATTAAACGAAAGAATTGCATGAATATTGAGTACATTGAATCACCTTAATTGGTTAATGGTGAAATCCATAACCTCAGTAGTTTGTGAACATCATTTTCATCTTTTGTGCATATTTGTAGTTAAAAATTAGTTTATTAAAATCTAAATTCATTCTTCACAAGTTCGAGAGAACGACACTCTATTTACCACAATCTATAATCACATCAGTTACCACTTAGCAGAGTCCTTTGTTTTTAATAAACAGTCGCTACCCCCTGGTATGTGTCGCTTTCCTAATTCATAGGAGAGCACCCCTTATCCCAAAGTTACGGGGCCATTTTACCAAGTTCCTTCGACATGGTTCTCTCAAACGCCCTAGTATACCTACTTGTTCACCTGTGTCGGTTTGGGGTACGGTCAAAGTTCATCAAGAAGATCTCCCTCCCAATTCGAAGTTTTTTCCTGGAAGTTTCAACCTTATTGACTATGGTAGGCACCTGAAGCCAGGCCGAGTCAGAGAGGTTTTGATGACGTATTGTTTTCATTGCTTAGAAGGCAAGGCTCGTTAACGGACTGAGCCCCTCACATGTAGAACATATGAGTCTCTTCGCCCCCATATTTGATATGGGGCGGTTTAGTATTTCTTCATTTATTCTCACCCAATAATTTTTTTTTCTTCCATTTGATGGTTTTATTTGTTTATCAATCCCAAGTTACGAAAGATCCTTCTTATCAATTTGATTAATGATTGAATAATAGTTAGTTCCTATTTTAGTATTTTTATTCATGCGGGCCAAGGTCACTTAAGTGGGAGAGCCGTGTTATGGGTAACCTTCTTGCATGGTTCAGAGAGCATTTGTGTATGTGATGCAAGTGAACGTGTACAAAAAAGTTATCGTCATTTTCATTCTTCGTTCCGTCGTCGACCCTATCTATGTTTCTACGATGGCCCAAGAACACGCTTATTCTTCAGCCGTAGAAAGACTTTTAAATTGTGAGGTACCATTACGATCTCAATATATACGAGTGTTATTATGTGAAACAACTCGAATTTCAAATCATTCACTTGCTTCAACTACTCATTTTATGGATGTGGGAGCATCAACTCCGTTCCCGTGGGCTTCTGAGGAGCGGGAGGGACATGCGGAGCAAAGGCAACGGAATAGCAATCCGAATCGGGTCCGTTGGTACAACACAATACAGGGTTGCCATTAAAGATTTCATCGACAGGGCAGCCTCATACGGGTCCCTTATATAGACATATGAGTTCTTTCATCCCTTTTCTTTTCTTTGCTAATTACGATCAATGAAATTTCCCGTGTTCCACTAAGTTACTGACGGATGTATTCATACGGTCCGAGAACACTTTGGGATGAACACCCATCCGAACAACTCCAAAAAAAAGTATAAAGATTGAATATTTTTTATAATATTAAACTCCTAAAACGTAGATTTCATCTAGATTAATTACTATTAAAATAATTAAATATTTATTTAAACGGATAATGATCACTCGTCTAAGTGATTTTTTTTTTTCAAACGAAAAATCATCATTATCTAGTGTTTTTTCCTTTTCTCACGGTCCAAAAACCACTCATTCATTTTAAAAAGGATCATCTAGTGTTTTTTCCTTTTCTCACGGTCCAAAAACCACTCATTCATTTTAAAAAGGATATATCCCTTGGTCTAAGTTGGGAAATATGCTATGAGCCTATGACAAGTTGAACCTAGCTTTTTGCTAGTTTTCCAAACATCAAAATTCGCTTTTACCAAAATAAAAAAGAATCCACAGCACATCAAAAGTAACCAAGTCTCATATTACATTCATAACATAAGGTGCCAAGATTATTCTTTTAAGCTTTATCATGAAACACAGCTACAACACTCTTGAATTAAGGAAGAACAAATAGAGTATCCAGGCACTATCTAACCGACATTGATAATAGTTGTCAAACTTGGAGAAGCTTTTGGAACTGTTCTCAGCTTCTTACTAAACTTCTTCACCATGGCCGCTTGATCACGGCAGCTAACTCCATTTGGATGACTGCTGAAAAACAAAATCATTTCCTCCAAAGCCACAGCATTCTTCAACAAAAATTCCACAAACTTAAATTCATTATCGCATCCTAAGAGTTTTTTAATCTCAACAAACTTGAGGTGAGACAAAATGGATGGCAATGACAATCTTGCTTCCCAAACATTGTCAACTTCTGCTAATCTCCTCTAGCAAAACAAAAGCCAACAAAATGATACAACACGCATATTTAGAGGTACTGATTTTTCTATAAGATAAGAATAACAATATTATGTACATGTGGACAGTGGACTGCATGTTCACAGCTAGGTTGCAGACATCTGAATGATTTTTGAAGCATTTCTTATTCTTAACAGCATGACACAAAATAAAATGACATACAAAGAGTTTGTATTACCTCCTTCGACATTAGAGTAAGAGATTCTAAATTAAGAGAGATACTGAGTAAGTATGGTATTGCAGCCAAGCATCCTCTTGTAAGACATGTTGTTAGCTTCAACCATCGTAAATTATTAAATTGAGGGGGTTGGCACTGTGTCAAGTCAGGAGCACTCGAAAGAACCTGGACAATCAACACAAGAGCCACTTTGATATTGTTGCACAGATATCCTACAAGGCTAGAAACGAGAATCTATACCAATGAAATTACAGAACGAACATAAATATGCAGCACAATGTATTACATATTTGCAATCTCTAAAGTCCTAGGTTACAGCTACTTGCAGGCTCTTATCTATCTTAAAACCTAATAATATGTAATTAACATTGTACAAACTCATAAGTCCCCATGATTGAGTTTCAAAAAACATGAAAACCAGGCTTTCAGGACCATCCCTACTAAAAGTTCAGCTACCTCACTAATTACGTAATTAGTAATTGTCCAGGTTGAGTCTAGGTTGTCACACACAGAGTAGCAACAGCCATGGTAGCAACCTAAGGAGAGGCCTTGTTTCACATAACAGGTAACCATAAGAGTGCATTATTAGATGCGCTTAACTGCGTAATATACCACAGTTGGTTACAGAACATTGAAACAAGATCAACTGGTTAAATTTAAAAATTTTATTTTACCAGAAGACTGCACTCACATAGTAGTACAAAACATGAATCACTGAAATGTAGTCAGTGAACTTTCACATTAGCAGGACGGTATCTCATACATGGAAACTGTGAGTTTGTAACCATATCAACTAACCTATTTACCAAAAAAAAGAAGAGAAGAAACCATACCTGAATGAAACTAGCTGACAATGTTAGTTTTTCCACGTTATGAAGTGCTATAAACAGTTTCATCATACGCATGGGACATAGTTCTCTTTTCTTTTCTTCAGAACGCTCCAAATAACTTAATTCGTGTGCATATGAGAGATCTCTATCATTTTCCTTTGTCATCTTAATTTTAGCAGTGACCAGAGAAGAAAGGTTCTCTAGAAAATACTCTTGTATCATGTAATCATCGCAAATCAGGGATGTGAGTGGATAATTTGATTATCTAAGCCATAATATGACGTGGATGGTTTATACCATGACCCTTTGAGTGCAAATAAAAGTGCTTCAAATTGCGAGACTCAATATTGATATCCGTTTTGATCGTCCATACCCACAAAAATATTTGCCAAAATCAGTGATTCAAGAACTGGACAGCTTGAGATTAGCTCATTAAGTATTTTCGCTTGTTCAACACAAAACCTAGTAAGGGACAAAAATTTGAGGTGCACTAAGCTCATTGAATTGGGAAGACTCATCTCTGTAAAATCCGACTGAAGTTCTAAGACCAACTTAGTTAATGATTGAGAATTGAGTAGACAATGAGGAAGTCTTAATACTGTCATATCAATTTGTATCAATAGGTCTTGAAGATTGTGTGTGTTTTACAGCAGCAGTGATCCATGTATTCATATGTTCTGAAATTGGAATTGTATGTGTACATGCTTTAGGTGTTTGCTCTTTCCAATCGAGATGAAATTTGTGTATGACCGAATCAGTATATCTAAGAATAAATACCTGATTTATAAAATTTGTAAAGTTACCAATCTGAATATCTCTATCTCCATTTTCGTCACGATCACCGATGAATTCATACGAGTTGAATTTTAGAGTGGAGACAGTGGTCCACACATGACTCCATCTCTTAGATAAAACACCGGTCTGGATTACATATTTCATGTCCATGAAAGAAAGGATATGATGAATCAGTTCATTCGGTAATCTACTGATTCTGTCTTCCTCTGAATTCATAATACTGCTAGGATCACCTGACTTTCTCATTGCTTCCACTTGATAATCCCAAAAGCCTAGGGTTTTACTAATGAAGGGACACGAAAGGGTTAGATTAAGTTTATAACAAAAATGATTACTGAGATGCACGCATTAGAGTTGGACGATCTCATATCAGTAAACCGCCTCGACAATGAGTGTGATTACCAAAAATTTAGTGTATTCGAATCACAACGTAAAAAACATAATAAAATCAAATCTATTAAAATGAAAACATAACATGTTAATAAATTGAACAAGTATCAACATAATGATTTAATGTGGTTCGATAATTAAATTATCTATATATACGGGTGATAAAGATTTAGATCATATTTCTTCATGTTTATGTGTTACAGATTGATATCAAATACATAATTAAAGTACAAATAATCAAAGAACAGTTAACCTATCAAATTAACACAAAGTCTCATACCTAAACTCTTTGCTACGATCCTATTCCTTATGTCCAATTTTTCCAAAAAATTTCCAGTCCATATTCCTGTTTGAGAGTTTGGTATTTATAGCTTTCCACCTATTAGTTCTTATCCAGTCTTTGGAGCGAAGTGTATTCCGCAAGACATATTTGTGTTTCCCGCAAGACTTAGTATGCGTACTTCTCATTTCTCTTAGTTTCTCGCTTGATGTCCCACACCTCTTCTGCGGATTTGTACTCAAGTTGTTGTTTTTGGATTTGGATGAACGTTGCTGTCTAGTTAGAATTATGACATGTCTGACATGTGGCCATTTGAGAGTGACTTATCATGCTTTAGTTTCTTTTGTTCCGCAATGTATACAGTTGAGACGTGTCTCTCATGCATCGATGTTTGTCAGTTCACTTTACTGTATCAGGCTTTCCCGCAACCTATGTGTCAGTCATGCAACGAAGTTATCTGTTTCGAGCAGTGTGTCATGCTTTCCCGCAACTAACATGTCAATCATGTATTGCTGCTGCCTGTTTCAGATGTCTGTTTCAGTACTTATCATTATTTCAGATGTATGTTTCAGTACTCTTCAAAGAGTTTTGATTCATTGTTTCTCGTTTTATTATAATTTGATACTCCTCTCATAGTATTCGAATACGTGTAGTTTGGGATTTAATTCCCTCACAGTGAAAATCAGAATCAGAGAGACATCACCGGCGGCGAAGATGAAGTTCCCAGTGTGTTCGAGAGAGGGGTAGTCATCAACTGATGTGTGACTCTCTCGTTGATCTACTACTCTCTATCGTGAAGGTTTTTATGCTGCCCCCTTTTCTTTGGTCAAAACCACGTGGTTGTCTTATTGTTCGATAAATCCACGTGGTATTTTTGTAATATTCGTATTCTCCATCCTAATTTTTATATTGTTTCAAAATGATTGATTTATTTGGTTTAATCCACGTGGTATTTTTAACTACTTTTTTATGTTTTTTTTATTTATTTTTATGAGAACCGGTCTTTTTATGTTTTAAATAATAAAAATAGGAGAGAGAAATGGTCTCTATGTAGGTAAAGTTGTAACCTTAAAACATTTAACTTTCCATTTATGAAATAATCCTATCTTTTTGACATATCCAAATATAGTAACTTTGCCTATCATTTTGACATAATAATTAAGCCTGATACTGCATATTGTTACTTATGACAGACTAGGTTTGAACCCGTGTTATAACGCCACGGACTATATCTTATAGTTGGTTTCTATGAAATAATAAAATTCTTTGATATAATATCATTCAGAGATAAAGAAAGTAAATCAATTTTATTACCCATAAATCGGGAATCAATGCAACCTATTAACCGAACAACTTAGTTATCCTTATCTCTGAAATAAAACTTAACCCACTCATGAATTTTTGGAACCTTGGTGATGTCTAAGTCATCGATTCCGGGTCATCCCTCTTTTTGTTGTTAAGATAAACATAAAGAAAATCATCAATGCAACATAACAAAAAGTGTTTGGATCCTTTCGAAAAACAATACAAAATTATTAATTACCTCATGAATCTGTGCACTTTCCACAAGGAACCATCTCCGGTTCTAATGCATTCCATAACTGAAAGTGTGGAAGAAGAAAAAAAACATCAATCAAAATGATTTTACCACTTGATTCTTACCACTATATACCATATATTAAACATATGGTCCATGGTGTACAAAATGATATGCTCCAAGGTTATTAAAAACCAATCAATTGTGGCCACTACCACCACAATAAGAGATTCAATGTAAATTAAATTGCTACAACATATCACCATCCCATGTCAATGTCTCACAAAAAATTC
Organism: Papaver californicum; assembly: GCA_023531435.1. Taxonomy (NCBI): domain Eukaryota; kingdom Viridiplantae; phylum Streptophyta; class Magnoliopsida; order Ranunculales; family Papaveraceae; genus Papaver; species Papaver californicum. Next base: position 2,907,199 of record JAJJMC010020031.1, on the reverse strand, counting down.
CAGTATAGTATTCAAGTTTCGAGAAAGAAGAAACGGAAGCATAATTTACCAAATTGATTAGTTTTGATGTTTTAATTTTGTGCTTACGTTTTTTATGAACAATTTAGGTTGGAAAAGGCGGGGGGAAAGGGGAAATCTCTATCTGATGTTGTTAGTATATTGTTCCAACTAAATTAAGTGGAATTTGGTTAATTGTTAACAATTTTTATTTAAGGATCTAATTTTCTGTGCACCTGGATGTTTCCGTATTTTCTTTCTATTTAAATAATTATTGCTTGTTTAAATGTATAATCAATATTTGATAGTGTGTGTTTTTACCTGCAAAGGTGGTGTTAGTAGAGCATTCAAATTTTAATCCATATTCTCCGGTTGGAATTGTCATTTTTTACTTGTTCATTTATTTGGTTTCCTTTGGATATGGGTGTCACCAACTTGCAATAACCCCATTTATAGCAGATCATTTTAACGCGATGGACCCTGTTGAGGCGCATTCTATAACTCTATTTACCATCATATTTTTAATTGGCTCGTTCCATCATATTTTTAACGAATTCTTCTTGTGAATCTATGGTTGATAATTCGAGTAATGGTTATATCAAAATATTTTTATAAACCTATATATATATATATGCGAATATAAGATTTTATTTACAAAGAATCATAATAAAAATCGTATTTATTAATTCAAACAGATACATGTAAAAGTAGAGCCTTAATGTCGATGTGAATAGCAGAATCTCTATTTGTCCAATGCGAGATTCCCTTTAATTATTTAGTGGTTGTACCCTATATGCAAAAAAAGCCTATTGTCTAGTGGTTGGCGCCTTATTCAACTCGGCTCCACCAGAATTCCACCCATGGTACCCCCGTTATTGCCAGTGGTGCTGCAAGCCGCATCGCCGGTATGTCTCTCCAATATCCATACTACCTTCAAAGTAGCAATACCATGTATCTCAAACACCCGTACTACCTTCAAAGTAACAATACCAATGATAAAAAGTAGTTGGAGTATGGAACACCTGCATACGAATACTATAATTTCATTTGTAGTAAACGATTCAATGACTTCTCCAAAACAACCACTAACCCAAATCCATCGAGCAATACCAATTAGAAAAAGTAGTTAAGGTATCACCCGCCTGATCGGCACGGGCTATTTCAAAGGGTTGTTTGCTAGGTTTTCTAAGATTGCGGAATGTCGGTTTATAATTGTCATTGTAGATGATGCATATTTAAAGGGTCCTCATATAATAATTATTTTTTTAATCGTGCTCATTGTTACTAATCAGATTCGACCACGGTAATGCTAATACTATACTGATGGCGTACAATTCGAATCCTAGATAAAAATTTTTGAACAAGACAACTACATTTTCATGTTAATAGGATACTATGCAGAAATTGTTGAAATACCGTATGGTTATTAGTTTATACCCACTTTTATAGATGGAAATTTTGTTGCTCACCAAGAATCCTTCATTGTCTTTGCATTTTACGCCTAATTACCCGCCTAATAAAAAGAATTCGATAGTTCCAATTACAAATTTACAATATCTTTTTCTGATTTACCCTCATTTGCTTAGATCCAATTTCAACTGAATCCGACCAACTTCTTGTGAATTTGAAGAAGCTCATTGATTTTTACAACATCATATGAGAGATTGCTAAACATTCAGGGGATCATTATGTGTAACATAAAAATTCTTACAAACTTTATTTTCTTCTAAAATTTGCAACTCAGGGAAATTTATATCCACATGGTAGATGTACGTAAGACAACAAACACATCGAGAAGAAAAATAAATAAAGATAGATAAGATAATGAGTGTTTAATATGACTTTCTCCATTACGACACGGGTTTTTGTTTGTTGTCGGTATTAGTGTACATAAGTGGTTATACATATCCATTGAATAGGTATATCTTTATTTTTACATTGTTACTAATAGCCAGAAATAGAGATCTTCAAAAACACAAATAGCCGTAAATAGAGATCTACATATATTTCTTCTACTACCACTCGGATAAGGTAATATTAATATTTAGTGAAGGGATAATCGAAAAGCATTAAACTGCCAGATCACAGCTTCATACTTATTTAGGTTAAGTCAATGTTAAACAAGACTAAACATCTACAATAAAATCATCATCTGTCAAACTTAACTACCCATGTTTATAGACACCTTAACTCCTACAACTGTGAATACTAAAATCCCCAAAACCCAAGCAATAGATGTTTCAGATCATAAACAGCGTATTCATTAAACTCTAGTGGTCTGTCTTTGTGCTCAGAAGGAATCAATCGACCGCAGTGTACTTTGATATCATCTTTCCACTAAAATATTTTGCCTCATCTGTTTTTCCAACCCCTTCACACCCGCCTTCTTCTCTTCCAAAGGCTTCGTATCCTGTACAGAGAAAATCAGTTATGATATCTATTTAAGAAATGATCTTCTCTCCTAAAATCATGGAAACCTATAATTATCAAAAGACCTGAACTTCATACATCAGGTGGGCTAGCTGGTAAATTCTGTAATCTGATCACCTAGTAAAGCAACATATGGAATCAAGAATCATTCTGGTCTATCAACAGATGTGAATTCGTACCTAACAACCTCAGTTGAAGCATTAGAGCATACAACTGTTATACCAAACTACATATTTGGAAGTCTTACCATCAGAAAAGATCATGGTTCAGATCAAATATAGTGATGGACTTATTTTATCGTACCATATATCCAGGCACATGCAGAGAACATATCGCACGCAAAAAACCTTTGTGTAGATGCCTCAGCAGATTGGAGCTCCTAGAGACTGAAAGGTACAGAACCCATACATACAATACAACAGTATATCTAGAAAATGGAACATGTGACATATGGACAGGAAAGAGAATAGCTTACCACATCACCCAATATTGGTTGATGTTTGTCAGGTTTGTCAGGCGCATTTCAAGCTTACCAAACCCATTTGACAACTTATTCCTGAATCTGTAACCATGTTTCTTATTCAAATTCTTTTTCCTAATTAACCAATTTTGTCATTTAACCAAAAAATGAGTCACTTGAGAAGCAATGAATAACAAAAAGAAAAAAGAACCTACAATATCTGCAATCATTTTCTGCATCACAAACTTTACACTTGAGCTTTTTATACTTCGTCAATTGTACTCTTTAGATGGCAGTTTCGGACTGCGTCTGCCACTATAAGAAAGATTTTTTTCATGGACAATTACATCATCGAGTTTTGATGTATGAAGTTTGTTGATCAATGCTGCCCCAGGGTTGGCTAGAATGAGCTGAGAGATAAACATGGGATAAATATCAATGTCTTTCAAGCAAAAAATTGAAATGTTATTCTAACAGAGAAAAATGGTGAATTTACACAATATTATAGTCCATACCTGAATATCTATCTTATGGAGGCTCTTATGTAAATCTTCAAGTGCATGAATGACACTGGTGTCGATGTCGGTGACATCTATAATGAACACAAAAAATTGAAGCAATTGGAAACTGTACCTAGGATTATACATGAATGTGCATATATAGAAATAGACACTCAGGTAGAGAATATTAGTATCAAGCTTTTAGATTACGTACGCGACATCTCAACAATCACGTGTTGGATTTGTGGTAGATCGTGGGAATTTAGTTGTTCGTCCTTGTCAGTCAACCATCTCAAGATCCTGAGAACAAAATATTTTTTGATTTCAGAGTTCATATATAGTGGCCCATATTAGTCTGCAATGCAAAAGGTCACCGAAACTCTAATATGGGGTATATTTATTAGCTAATCACTACTTGTCCTTAATATAATTGGAGTTGGAAAGGTAAATTGATGAATCCACCCTCACGATCAGAACACCTAGAACTTTGAAAAGCTTCAGGATAAACTGTTGCCCGTGGTCTTGGAAAACACAATCAAATGGAAACACAATCAATAGAGGTAACTAATCAAACTGGTAACTAATCAAACTAAATATGCGGAATAAAATACCAATCAAACAGAGGGAACTACTCAATCTACATGCTCATCCAAAAAGTTTGTTGTTATACCAAGGCCTATTTGAACTTATAAGTGCTGGTGTAGCCAAATATAAAAAAATTATCCTACCAAAATCAATGTGTTTACCTCATCTTAAAGTATTGGAACTTGTTAAACTTTCTTCAAAACATGTGGCTGTTGATTTATGTCGTATTTGTACCTTTGAGGATAACTCTCGCGGACTTTCTACTATGTAAGATCAAACTAAAATAATTGTAACTGTTCTGCGAAGGCCTTCCTTAATTGATAACAACCTTAAATATCATAAGAAAGTTAGTAGAAACTCTAAATAACGAAAATGGTAAAAGTAAGTTTCATGATTCAAGTAGAATTCAACATACCGAATACACCAATAGTGATCAATGCCAAAAAAAAACGTCTCTAATTTCATCGTTAGTGCCTAGGAATTGAGGAAAAAATATATATACAATTATACATTCAAATCCAAATGATGAAATTAGAGACGTACTTATACATAATATCTAAAGAGGACAATAAGGTTTACCGTTGCTATTATAGGTTTGTAAAATAAATACATTTCTTTAAGTTATTTCAAATCCGTTGCTCTCCATGTGCTGAATGCTGAACATGTACTTGCATGTGAGAACTGTGTTAATGATTTTGGTGTTTAGGTTGTATCTTCGAAAAAGAAATCAATATAATATATACCACTGGCAAGTCTAAGTACTTGTGAAGAGATGTCTTTATTATATGGTTGTTTCTTTTACATAGATTTACTTTGTTAAATCAGTTTAAGTATTCTGGAAAAGGCGATATATACTCATGGAAATAAAGGAGTAAAATCAAAAAGCAAGTGATAACACACAAAATCAAATAAAGTTCTTGCTAAATAATCAAAAGTACATATGATATTATATTCGATGAAATAACCATCACTGTTAAAATTCTAATTTGACATCGAAAATGCACTTATTATGGTGTCCAAAGTGGTTTATAGGTCATGCATTCGTGTATCAATTAAGTTTAGTAGAGAAATACAGATCAAATAACACACTTAAAACTCATACTTTATACAGATTATAATCAACAACTATAGTAGTCAGATTGACGCATAAGAATCCTAGGGTATCACCTGTGCCTGGTCGACAAGGGCTATTTCACAGGGTCGTTCGCTCGGTTTTCTAACATTGTGGAATGTTGGTTTATAATTATCATTGTAGATTATACATATTATATAAAATTTATTTTTGAACTTTGAATTAGTAAAAGTGTTTTGTCAACAAATCGTGTTTGTAGGATATAATGAAGAAAATGAGTGGTTGTGACATTGGCGATGGTGTCATAATATTCGCACTTGGACATTGGTGATGCCTTTAGGCGATGGTGTCATAATTTAGTTTTTCAGTCATAATCTTGTTTTTCCGTTACTCCTCCTTACAATATATTTTTCCCTACCCTCATTTATTCATTTTATTTTAGGAAAGATTATTTTTTCCCATAATAATTAAAAATAGTGTATAATTCTCAATCATTTTGACAACAAATTTGATTACCGAAATTGGTATATCATACCATTCTCTCTACCAAACCTCAAAAAAGACAACATGATGTACAATCACTTAATCAACAACATGAAACGAACTCTTTACAGTTTTTATATAAGCATAGTAAGTAGGATGAAATACTTAACAATGAGCCAATGCAGCAACCTCCTGAAACTGAAAAAAAACTTCATTTGAATGAATAGTTTGAGAATAAAGAAGTCACATCTTGCAAGGGTGTTATAAGACATGCTTGATAGTGTTGTTCATTTTAAAAACATAATATCTTATAGTGTTATATGACATGCTTGAATCACTTTTTGCTGCTTTAAGTCATGATTCCTTTTGTTTGCTTCTGTTGCATCCTTGCTTTTAACCTCATTTCGGTTTGCATGTCCCCAACATCTTTCTCCACTTTGAGCCTATATAGCAGGACACACCTAAAATGGTCACGTATCCGCTAAAAAGTAAAACTCGATCATTGTTTCATGCCACTCCATAGATTATATTGGAACATATCTAGAAGAATAAATTTACTGGTAACAGGCCAAAGGATTTACCCCACTCTACAATTGGATGATCTAAGGTTCAAACATCAACTTTCCTAACTCAAAGAACTAAACACATTATAAACATTTAAACTTGAGAGCTTTTTTCACAATTTTTTTTATTGTTATCTATGAAGAATAAACTCAAATAAAACACTGGGATTTCTATAAACAAAGAAAGAAATATTAATTACTGTGAGAATCAACTCTCATTATTGAATGAACAATGCAATAATTCAAATATTGCCAAGAAAAAAAAAATCCCAATCAACTTGGGAAAGATAAAGAAAAAGAACTCTGAAAATGTTGTAGTGAATCGTCATCGAGGGTATAGTTCAGTAACTGAAACGTCATTCACGCTTCACATCGTTGCTTCTCTGATTGACTCGTTCCTCGAGTTTCCTTGTTCTTTACTTCCGCCTAGATATAAGGTGGTATGGGGCTCTATATGTCTCTTACTATCAACAAAAAATGTAGGTGATGTAGATAAATCATGACTGGTGACTGAGTTGATAAGCATTAGGACAATTGTGGGTATTATGGGTCTATTTGTAACATTTTCTTGAACACATAATGATGCAACATGGATACATTTCATCACTTCACTTCTTGAACATTCGTCTTTCAAACTTGAATTTAATATTTCTATAGCAGATCCATTATTCCAATTTCTCTATGCCTGCATCAGTCTCTCCTCCGTTATACTTATCCGTTATATGTGTAAGCAAAATTAAGAAAAACTGGATAAAAAAAAGATATTATTGATACTCACATAACTCATAAGGTCTTGAGCATAATCTGATTGGTGAAAACTGTTATTTTTCTATCCACAAAGTATCTCTAAAACTAAGACACCAAAACTAAAAACGTCTAATTTCACCGAGAAATTATCATGCCATATATATATTCTGGAGCCATATAGCCATTGCAAATCGCAACACCCAAACAAAATATGAACATCACTATTTGTTTTGATATAGTTAATGAGCAATTAGATGTTCAATAATTTGAAGTTTATACTTACTATTTTCCTACTATTCTGTTTGTACTATCTTGAATTTTTTAAAGCCCAAAAAGCTTACCATGCTGAAATCTGCAATTTTAGGATTCATATCTACATCCAACAATATATTGCTAGCTTTAAGATCTCGATAGATGATTTTAAGTCGAGACTCCTCATGAAGATAGAGAACTCCTCTTGCTATCCCTCCTATTATATTGTATCGTCTTTCCAAATCCAGTTGTTTACATTTAACTGGATCTACATATTCCTCCGACCAAAAAACATAAACTTTTAGACAAAATTTTAATTATTTGTTCACAGAATATTACTATGCTAATATTAACTGAACTGGTGAAAAGTTAACATTCAAGTCAAAGTGAGCCACTTCCAGCATAAAACTTGGTCTCTTCTAGTATATAACTCGACACTCCACTAAGAATAGGTTGTGCACTTTTATAAAATTCAAATGTACTGCTGCTAACACTGAAGCAAGACTGAATTGGCAGTGCAAGAAGTTACATATTCAGACACAACTAACATCATCCCTTACCTTATTTTTTGTCTTCAGGATTTGAATAAAATAAGGCACCGACTCAACCATTTAGTGTATGGATTACCTAATCTATGGTGCCACTAACCCTCTCCATGCCATACTCTATTCCCACGTAAACTCCAGCCACATCCCCTTCAAAGTGTGAAATCATACAATCAATTTATGCAATTCTACTATGGCTAAGGAACAACTCATTGGAAACCATTTGCAGATATATATGAACACACAGACTTACCCCAGTAAGCACCCTCCTTGCACATCTTCTTTAACTACATCAAGAATGGGTTTTTATCAGTAAGGTTAGCAGCTGAAGGGAATAAATGGGTATTAAAGACAGTAAAAACTAAAAACGCATAATTTGGAGTGGGACCTAAAATGATTAGAGAATGCACTGTTGGATATATGAATTTGTTTATCACGAGCTATTTCACAGAGTTTTATCTGTGTAATGTGTTATTTATGTAACCACCAATATGGACAATATATTTCGCAGTGTTGTACTATGTAACACCTTGTATTAAATTGATGTAGTAACGCGTTTATGATTATTTTTTAAAATTCGATACATAACAAATTACAATATACCAACTATATATCGATTCCCAATCCCACCAATAATTTTGTATTGTATAATTAATTTAATTAATTTTGAAAATTAAATAATATATGTTTGTTTGGTATTTGGTTGTTCAAAATATGATGCCATCCGTATCTGTACTACGCGAAGATTGTAATATTCGTCTTATATTTTTTCGTTTAATAGTATTCAAGGAGAATATAATTTGTCGTTGACTGTGATATAAACACAGTATGAAATAAGTGTTAATATGAAGTGTTGTAATTATCAATTAAATACGATACATCTGTTTTAAATTCTATATATTCTAATCAACTAAAATTTATAAAGGCTGATACCATTTTAAGTTATATTAAATTCATATGTATTATAGTTAATGTGAAAATAAAATGCAGTTAGAAATGGAATAGTGTCTTTTACATGCTTGACAAATGTTCCAACAAAAATACAGTTTTGCTCTATTGGAATTCCTTTTTTCTAGGTTATGTCGATCAGTTGAACGTATCATTTTCTATGTATCACCGTTTACCAAAATCCGTATATATAATGTTAATTGATAGTGTACCCATATTCCGTCCCTTTAAGTAGTTCCTGTTTTAAAAACAGTTTTCAAAAAATATTTTTAACTGTTTTTAAAACACCCTTTTTTTATTTTTAAATTTTCTTTATCTAAAAATGTCGTTTGGTATACTAATTTTTAAGAACAATGTTGATGACAAACTATATACAACAATTGTTCAATAAAGATCCTACTCTAATAATCATACAAGCACACCGATGTCCCATGCATGCACACCGATGTCCCATGCATGCTCACTCTCCTAGTTTTGATTTCTCATTAACCCATTTTGAGATTTCCGCACCACATTACCATTGTCAAATAATTTAATTCAAAGATAGCAACGAATTGAAAAACTCTCCAGGTTTGGATTAAATGACCCCTGTCTGAATCTGTATCTATTAATCCTTATCATGTTATAATACCAATTGAAAAACCTCCCATATAACTGTGGAATTTAAATTTAGTGATATGGCAAGTGATTTGAATATGATTGATACAAAATTACCACTTTCAAAGTTCAAAGAAACCTCCCACATTAACTGTTGATGCTAACAGTTACAAACAATAGAAACCCACAATTAGAACCAATAGAAACCCACGAATCAAATTTTTCTTGAAATTGATTTGCTAGAGATCAACCAAAAAATTAAATAACAGAAAACCCACGAATCAATTGTAACCTTACACTACACGATATGGCCTGTTTTGCAACGTTTTCATTTTTTCAATTTGAAACTTATATAGAAGTTACAAAATGTGCAACTGAAATATACGTTCATAAAAGGACATACGTTGCATTAATTCATAATTATCTCAAATTAATTAAGCGACGTTTTTGCAACACTTAGTACGTTGCAAATCGTAGTACTGTCTCTGTTTTGGAAGGGTTTTTATACTTGATTATGGTTTTTCGTTTTATCCATTTTTGTTTTTCATTCAAAAATGTTTTAGAAATTTGGAAAATTGATTTTCCCCCTAAATCTCCCTCTGGTTTTTAACCTATGAATCCATTTCCCTCCCAAAACTTGAATCTTATTTTCCTTTCCCCACAAAATAATTACTTTATCTACTTCGTTCACTATCAAATCTTTATTCTATTTTATTTTAATAATAAGTGAAACTAAGCTATATTTCATTTTAGTACTGTTTAGCAGAATCAACACCCATATTTCCTTACCGAAAACAACTCTGGATCTGCCGTATTTTCAGCCGAAAAACCAGAAATACTCTCACAAATCAAAGACTAATCCTAACCTCCATCTCAAAACCAAAACCCATATATCAGATCTAGAAGCAAACCCCTCTTTTGTAACCCTAGATCTAGTTGATTTGCTCCTGAAGTCAAAAGAAAACCCTCATATCATATTCGATACAGTTAAAGACTCCAAGAAGGAGATTTCATCAGGTACGTATAAAACCTAATTTGCTTACTTGTTTCTGCTAATTTTGCTCGATTTTGACATAATTTTGTGAATAACATCTTTTGTAAGGTAATATTTTTGTAAGATTTTGCAGTTTTTGTTCATTGTATTTGAAAGAGTATTAAAACATGGGTTTGCTTTTGATTTCAGTTTTATGAACTTACATCAATTTTTTTTTTTTTGTGTGTGGTTCAGTTGATTTTCTAGGGTTTGGTTTAGTCTTGGTTTAGTCATGATGATGAAGATAAGTTAGTAAAGATAAATAATTTGTATGCAGCTGTAGTCTTCTGTTGTGATTTTATTTTTTATTTGATTTTATTTTGTGCAGATACTATGGTGGATAGTTTTGGGATTTGTAAGAATCATTATGGATCTATGTAAGTGAATGTTTGTGATAATTTTAGGGTTTTTTTGTATGTTTTTTTGGTTTTTTTTTAAATTGTAATTAGGACTTTTTTTGGGTTTGTTTTGTTTGTATTATTTAGGTATTGAATGCCAAGGGAATCAAGCAAGTATGACTAGTGAGGAGTGTACTATCGCTTGGGGCTTGGGGTATGCATTTTTGCAAAACCTTAACTCGTTTGTGTATTACGGAATTCAGTGTTGGGTGGTGATGGTGGTTGTGGGGTTGTCTGGAACAAGGATAGGCAATTCAGCCTTTGGTGAAATTATATGTTTATGAGATGTCTTGCCAAACTATTTGTGTTGAATTTGCTGGTGTGTGGTGGTGGAGGATGTCTTGTACAAAGATGGGTGTTTCCTAACTATCACCCACTACCATGAACATCCATCACCCACCATTAGTTGGATGCTTGGTATGCCCTGAATATTTACAGTTTGTAATATCTTTGAGTATGCTTGAAATCTGTTCAGTGAAAATATAATGCTGAATTTGTTTGTTCTCTTGTTTAGGAAGCGTGAAACTTTTCATTACTTTAGAATCTTAGATTATTAATGTCAAAAGATATATGAGGAGCTATGTTAGCTTTTTTTAATTGAGTGTTTGTTTTCTATCTTCATGTATTCTTTAACTTTTACTATCTTGAACTTCGTTTTTGTGCATCATTCTGTTAGTAGATCTGGGAAAACCATCACTTGTCCAACTTATTGTTAATGGTTTGTCTTTATATTGCTCATCCTTCTCAAACAGTGGGGTGTTCAGTAAGTGTGAAGGTAAGGTCGATGTAGATTTTCTTCAAGGCACTTTGAAGTTGTTAATGCTCTCCAGTGTGGATCTACTTGCTCTTTTACGTAGTTCTGATTTCTGGTTAAAAATTAGGTGGAGTATGTTGGATATGCCAAAGATGCTGAAAGGCTTTTGCAAGGAACAATCATTTGTTACAGGTTTCTTTCATTTTTATATTGTTTGACTATAATTAGGCTAATATGATACTTATGCCAGTGATAGAACATCTTATGTCTTTGCCATGAAGTCTTTCTAATGTATTATTGGTCTGAGTGTGATGTATTTGTTAATTGTCAGTGTTCTTGTATTTATTCATGGCAGACATGAATATCATGGACCTGCAATTGGTGTCATTGAGTGCCCATACGTTCATTCAGTAAGGTCGGGAATACGTGTTCTCGGCAATTTCCTATGTGTCAGCATTCCTTGCAATGCTCGTGATAGCAACTATCAGATAGAATCTGTTTCCTAGCTGTTTGGTACACGTTCACTAGTTGTTTCCACTCACCAATCCATATTTAACTTCTTGTTTAGGACCTTGGGTGGCAAATCATTGCTGCAAAGATTGGAATGCAACGATGTGCTGCATCTTCCCAGTGGTTGAAGGAGAGAATCTCACTTTCAAGATATGCACATGTAATATATGCTTTTCATCCCTCGCTTGTCTTCTTCTTAAAGTTAAACAAATCTGAGGTTGCAGAAAAGAGAATGTGAAATTCTATTAACCATCTTAACATTTTTGGAACAGGTTGTGTTGGGGAATTTTGAACTTGATTGGCTTCTATTTACAGCGGATACATTTCTTTCTAGGGCATTGTGTGATCTGCAACAGGTCATCTCTATTTTAACTTTCTGTATAAAGCCACATTAGTTTCTCATTTTTAGATGCCACAGATATTGTGCTTTAATGTGCTTTAGTGACTGGTATTTTTCTTTTGGTGTTTTAAGATGAAACTGTCATTTCACTCACAGAGTAGTAGTAGTCTGGGAACAAGTATTTCCAATCTGCTTGAAGTAGGCTAGTTATACTTGTCTCAAAAGATTTTTAGTTTATTTTTCCAATCATGGAATGGAGAAAACTATTATGCTTTCTTGGCAGAGATCTTCGGTTATTTGACTACTGTCTTTTCAAATTTCTGGTTGAAGTTCTTGGTAGCTAAGCACATTAACTACTCTTCTTTCTTACAGTTAGTTTGGATGTCTTATGATGGCATTCCAGACCTAGGAGGCATTAATGAAGATGGTACAGGCTTTGTTGATGAAGTGAGTATCAGGATATCAAAGAAAACTGCTAGGGAGCTGATTTTGTCTGTTTCACATGGATTTTTTAGTCTTCATTTAGTTATATTTTCTCTACCTGGAGGGGTTTGTTTCTGTTATACAACTTCTCATTTCCTGGTGGTTTCTTCCCTACAGGCCAGTCATCCAGTTCTTACTTATGCTGGAGCCTATCGAAAAATTTCCGTGGAACGAAAGGTTTTATTTTTAAGTAAGCAGATAATGTGTGTCATTCTAAGCTTCTCTGACTAATCCATAATATTTAATATCATTACTGTCATGATGCAGATTCATCACCTGGCTGTAAATGCTCTTCTGAAGAGCAACCAAATCAATGAGATGGAAGGAGGAGCCTTGTTTGAATTTGACCTTGATATTTCTGGAGCACATGAACAAACTGGCTTTGACGAGGCTAGCGCATGTGCATCTGCATTTCGTGTGCTTAAACAATTGATTCAGAGATGCATTCAAGAAGCAATCAAATTTGGAAATGTACGCTGATGCATTACTGCAACATTTGTACCGATGGTTTTGCAGGTAAGAACTATACCCATTTCTATATGGCTTTTCTTCTTGGGCTCTTTTAATTGTTCTTGTTCATCTTCCCTTCAGTCCACGGTCAAAACTCCATGATCCAGCTCTGCACCAGGTACTATACAAGTTAATAATATAATTTGTTACGCTTGTGTAGTTCAGAACCAACAAAGAAACTAGAATTCCTATTTCTCAATGCTCTGACTTGAAATCTTCAAAGATATTTTACTTAGTATATTCCTATGATTATCATGAATTTTAGAGCACCCTATCTTGTTCAGTTCTCGTCATCATATGCCTATTCCCATATATTTTTTTTTATCTATTTAAATAGTTTTCGCTGTACATGTCATTCTTCACTGATTATCCAAATCTTGTTATTGAGTATTGGCAGGTCATGGAAAAGGTGTTTGCTTTGTTGCTCGCTGAGTTCCGGAAATTTGGGGAAAAATCATATTAGCGAATTTCTTGAAGATTATTATAGACACTGGAAAGTCAAATCTATCTGCTGCTCAAGCTTACTGTGATTGTTTATTTAAAACACTGGAAACCAGGTGGGTAAGGTAGAATTAGGAAATGGGTTTTAAAAAGTTAGTTATTCTTTCCCAAAGCAAAGTCGTTATCTTGCTGTTTTGCAGAGATCTATTTGAGTGGGTTGAGCTTGAACCAGTGCACTTCTTCCACTGATTTCTATTCATGGATCAGGTTTCTCCTTGGACTTCTCTTTTTCTTGCTCAAGATTTTTTAGCTTGGCAACAACCCTATACCCAGGTGAAAATTGGTCCCACGAGCTCCTAATAACATCCATAGAACAGGTTTTCATTTCAAAAAACACATTGCAAGATCGAAAAGGCTTTGCATCAGTAATAGCCTCCCCCATCCACCCTTAACAAAGTAGGTTTGCCACTGTCTAAACGGTAAAAGAGGTAAAAATAAACGTATTTTTATATGGGACCAGTCACTGGATGTCAATGACTCGATCCCATCTCAAATTAGCAGTTTAAAATATAATAAAGTTGAAATGTGAGCCCTTCCAGTCATGATATTTAGTAAACCTTTTAGATATTTAGTCTGATATTTGGGTTATAGTGGCTTTATTATTTATCTGTTGTTTTCCTATTATTGTTTCGTTTAACGAGTCATATGTACAGTCACATGAGTAATTTTTCTTTGCATCAATAGAATACATTCCCCAAGAGCATTGATCTCTCAACATCTTATTCAATCACTGGAATCTTTCTGGTTTCTATAATTCCACTCCCTTTAGACTTGTTATGACATTGCGCATGCATACCAATCATTTCCTCATGTATTTTCCTCTCAGAAAATGCTAATTAGTTTTTTCTTGTTCATTTCGTAGGAACCTGGCTTTGGCACTAGTCAACATCAAATGGAAGTTTAGATCTTACGTGACTGCGTATATCTTAAATAAGTAAGAGCTATGATCCTTGTCTTCTTAAATTTTTAGTATATATACAAGTACTACTTCCTCTGTCACTTATTATAACCGTGATGTCTTTTTTGTAGGTGGAAGTGGGTCTGACTTTTAAGCTTTTAGGGGACTTTAAATTCCTTAATCATCTTTGGGGTAGAAGAAATATCTCTAAATTTTTGCTAATTTTATCCTTTACAACATCTTAATATTGTAATTCAGAATTTAATCCTTAGCTGACAAGAAATGTGTTCTTGACGGTGATGATCAATCAAATTTGTTTTATTTGATGCAATTCTTCCTTTTATGAGTAAATTGGGTCTTCTATTTTATCTAGGAATTATATGCTTAGCAAATGAATTTCTTTTTTTTCAAACCTAATTTAGTTTAGCAACTGATATACAAGTTAGTAATTCATACGTTTCTTTAGTTCCTATAAATGAGTAACTATATAAACTTTCCAAAAAAAATAACTGCCACTAACATTTATCTTGGGACTCACTTTAGCGTTTTCCAACCGATATAACGGATTAAAATACATTGCTTAAACACATTTTATTCGTTGCTTTAATTAAACTAAGCAACGTTTAAAAACTAATTCAGCAACGCATATATATGTCTTATTAAATTAAGCAACATTTATATGTGTTGCCAAATTCGTTGCAAAACTGTACAACGCCGTGTTCCAACTGATATAAGTTTTGCTTTTAAATTTGAAATAAACGTTGCAAAATGGTCGAAATGGTGTAGTGTTAGGGCGAAGAACAAACTAACAGTTGAAACAATAGAAACCCACAAATCAAATTTTCCTTGAAATTGATTTGCTAGAGATCAATCCAAAAATTATATAATAGAAACTCATGGTGCCTGCAAGATGGAGTTTAGCTATCTAGAGCCAAGCTACTAAGGTTTCTGACGTGCACAACTCAACTTATTAAACCTTCTTTATTAGGCATTGAGGTTGCCACCCATGCCCGACCAACTATATACATGGCTCATGATTGTTATAATACTTGAAAAGCAAAGTGAAGCATCAATTTACAGTGGTCTCACCATTTAGTATCCTCATGTTATAATACTGGTATAGATCAACCTCTCGATCACATTTTTTTTTAATGTGTTACCTCACATTCCTAACCTCATTCTCCTCAAGCCTCCCATGGTGGACCTACTAAAGAAAGCAAGAAGTTGCAATGAGAAGAATGAGATAATGTATAGCTAGTAATGATGGATGGATGAATTCAATCAAGACTTACTATTTTGTCAAAGAGTTCACCTCCGTTAACGAATTCCAGCATTATATATATTTTAGTCTTGCTTGCCATGACCTGAATACATACATTACAGCCACTCAGTAATCTAATCCAACAAATGAATGAATGATTGAAAGAATTTCCTGCTACTACATGTATATGTACCTCGTGGAGCTGGACAACATTAGGATGCTTAATCAGCTTCAAGGTTGAAATTTCTCTTTATCTGCCAAAAAAAAGTACAATAACAATTCAAAATCTATTATCCTAGTTGCATCGGCTCACCATTCTTGCTGCGTGTTAGCACAATTTTTGCCAAGTTAGAAAATTGGTTTAGGCATTTTCTCGAACATGTTGTGGGCGTAACTTGAGAAGGGGAGGAATAACCAATGTTTGTTTGTACAGCTTCTCAAAAATCTTCTTCCCTGCAATTTTGGCTCACATTACAACCATTTACACATTCATAACCCACGGCAACAAAACCTTTCTTACTTTCACGGCCATCATCTCAAAACAGACTTGTGTCTCCCTGTTTTTGGCCAGTTCCAATCAATATTCACAAACTCCTTCTTTCACATCTTCTCTTCGCTGGCAACTTCCTTTACTTCAACCACAGACCACATCCCAATCTTTCTCTCGAACCACAGACTCAGTAACAACACCATCTCCTTGTTCTTCTTATTTTCTCCCTGCAGTTCTTTCAATTACAGCGACAAACCCATACTTCCTCTTTACTGCCACCATAGCCACAATACCACCATCTTTCCTTTTCTCCTAAACTCAGAAACCAATTTCTCCCTTATCTATTTCGAAACCCATCTCTCTACAGACCACCATTAGAACCCAATCTTCTTAACCCATTATCACTGATGGCAATTTCATCTATGTTCCAGCGACCTTCTCCACTTCCTCTGATTCGAATCTCAACCACAACAATCTGACCCATTTAGCTCTATCCCCATGGCAGTAATCCTTCGTCATATCTTCCCATCTTCTCTCGCTGCCTAACACACAACATCACGCAAACTTTGTCCAAATCCCAGTTTCAAACCCATCTTCTGGGCTGAACAATGAAACCCAAATCTTGTCTTAACTCGAGCCATTTAATGAAACCAAAAGCACTAACACAGTCAGCACATGTACATTAGTTAAATGTGGAAAACCCACAAATAGGCACTACCAATTACAAAGTTAGCAAAGTATCATAAAACCAAAGAAATAGCAAACACTGAACCACACCAAATCCATAATATGCATGCACCCCAGGCCAGTAAAACAAATTTAATTTCATTGTACCCTATTAATGGCCTTATTTTATCATATGGTATCTAGAAGATGTCTATTGTACACGTTATGTAACACTATTCATTGAAATGGTACACTTATTACTTGTTCAGCAACTGCCAACCCATCAGCAAGAAGAGATGAAGCTAACCAAATCAGTAAGCAGATATGGACAGTAGCCATGGTTGCTGGTCCATGTCATGTAGCCATTGATGCTGCTAAAGTCACACAAAATGTTGCGCCTATTACCCTTGCTAGCAAAAGAGCACCTGGATATCAAGAACCATGAACAGAGGCATGGGTATGTGTCAGAAAAAATTTGTAATGCTAGAAGGACTATTCAACAGAAAAAATTTGTAACGACCCTCATGTATTAGGTGGGGCCTTACTGGAACAGAAGGCAGTATTTTTAAAGCTTGCATAGTACTAACAATCAGAAATTCGTAACACGGGCAGTTAAAAGACAAAAGTATATAAATCAAAGTGGAAACAGGAAAGGTTTATATGTTTATATAAAAGTGATACGGCTTTACCTAGAGTTTTTATGGTGTAACGCACAAAACAGTAAATTGAAGGCTTACAAAACACAATGCAATGTGTACCATTTGAGCATATATGAAGGAAAACTTAAAATGGGTAGCA
>JAJJMC010020031.1:2834296-2889278 GCA_023531435.1 Papaver californicum | reverse complement strand
CAGTAGGACCAACTTGAGTTTAAAGGTCATCAAAAACAAAAAATAGGGTCATGGATGCTGATAATGAGTAAGAACATAAATTATGCAGAAAGTATACTAACCCTAACATGTAGGCTGTAGCTGAGGATAATCTTAGTTACTCCACAGTTTTTGGATCTACACTTGATTGAAAAACTTCGTCTGACTTTACTCTATCAACAAACATACAAATTCATCAAAAATGAGATAAAACACGGGAAATCTCATATCAAAAATCAATACATTTGAGAGTTTCCGAAACTGCATAGTCGCTTCAAGTTGTAACTCTCATTTATCTGACCATATTCCTGCAATCATCGAAGGTAAACGTCCAGGGTACAATAATTACAACAACCCTGAAACAGACTACAAACTCATATCAAAATTCGACTCAAAAGAATGTATTATAATATTAATATTACCTTCTATGCACTTTTCTCTTGACGAATACAGTTCAAGATGGGATGAGCGTTCTTCTTTTGTAAACTCGCAAAAAATTCAATTAGATTGGGATATATCTTCGGGTGTTTAAGAGGGAATGGCCTCCTAGGGTTTCTGGGCGTAAGGGGAAAAAATAAATTAAGAATAAGATGATGAGACGACCATTAATTGGAGTTTATGCTCTCGATTGAAAGTTTCATCTAGTTCAATTGAGGTTGGAAAGAGCTGTGTGGTTCAGGCATTTCTTCAAACACTTGATGTGCGACTTGCTTGTTAATGGAACCATGAATCTGTTGGTGATTTCTCACCATTCTAAACTCATTCCCTGCACAGAATTAGGATTCCAGACAAACACACACACCATTCAATACACAGTAATAACCATCACTCATTCAGTCGGAAACAACTTTCTTTCTTTACTGAGTTTCGGTCTTTGAAACTCCACCAAATCCTCACCAAACTCGAATTCAAGCTCTACCATATCCTTACCTTCGAAAACCCATCAGCGTAACCCTTGAACCCATGTCTTGTTTCTACAGCGAACATAAGATCGTCTTCTATCCCTTTTACCCTTTCTGTCCTTTGCCATGTTCAAATCAAAGACAAACTTGATGTCGTGAACAACTCAAATCAGCATCACAAACTCTCTCAGCAGCGATATTTAAACTCATCTAGTTCTTCCCTATTTCAGTTCACTCAAAACCCATCTTCAATTTCTCCTCACTGATTCATCCTCAGAGATTAATGGCATCATCACCTAATCAATTAAGATGATGAGACGACCATTAATCGGCGTTTATGCTCTCGATTGAAAGTTTCTTATTTTTGCAGTAACGGAGGAGTCGATGGACTTCGCACACGATTTATCTTTTTCATTTTTAGAGGAATGAAACGAAGAAAAAAAGGAGGTGAAGGGATAGGGTTCGTAGTTAATACGGTTGAGGTTGGATTTCGATCCATAACCGTTAGATTAAAAATATATGGAATAGTGAGGTGAAAAGATAAAAAATCCTAATGAAAAATATATCCTGAACGTTAGATATAATATAATTCATTTGTGTCTTATATTAGTATAGATGACATTCATTAGATTAATTGTTTATAATGTCCAGATTATAATATTGTTATTGGCCATATGGCACAATCACAGACGCATACCTAACACTAACACGTGTCCAAGGGCATTTTTAGTAGTTTAGTATCGAACAAGAAACCCTAAAGATCTTATTGCCTAACTTCTTTCTAGTTTCTATTCATTCAATTATCCACCGCTCCTCTCTTTCTCTCCATCCTTCATTTACTCACCTCTCTTCCTCCTTCATAACTGAACAGATTTCAATATCGATTTTCTTTTCTTTATTTTATACCAACTTAAAGAAAAATCACCGGAGACATAGATCTATTCCTTGATTATTATTTTTGATAGATTTCGTAATTTCATTGAAAGATCATCACCTTGTTTTCATATTTTTTGGCGTATGAGTTGTTGGTTTATTGTTCTTCGAAAATAGATATTAAATTTGATTGATGAATCAGTGTGAAATTATAATGTATTTTCTGTTCTAATCAAGAACATGAGTCATCATATTTAAAAAAAAAGTTTGATTTAGGGGTTTCCACTTTTGTAGAGGGACTTCAATGTGAGGCAAGGTGACCCAAAAATCCGTTAAGGGGTGTTCTAGGGGCTATATTAAATGTCCATATTACCTTTCTATCTATGAAAAAGTCTAATTTGCCCTTCAATCAATTAAAACCTAAACAAAAACAAAACCTTTACAATTCCAATTCCAATTCAAAACTCTCTCAAAACTTAAAGTTTCCCAACCGTAACCCAATCTTTCCAATTTCAACTTCTCCATCGAAATTCCTCGTCGATTCGAAAAATTCTTTGTCGATTAAACTCCAAAATCGTGATGAAGAATCATACTAAAGGTGTAAAAGGTAGTAGTGATGCAAACCAAAATCAAACTTTTCAACCTAATCAAGAGATTGAAGAACAAATCGGTGGTGACAATAAAAATCATACTCCGAAACAACAAACAATGGTGTATCTAAGGTATTGAACAAAACCCATGTTATTTTTAGAACCCAAAAGTGATTGATTTTCTTGTTTGATTGTTGTTTTTGTTAAAAAAAATTGGTTACAGAAGAATTTACGGTTGGGTTCGATTGGAAAACCCAACCGTAACTGGTTTGTTCTTCATTTTACGGTTGTGTTTTGAGAAAAACCCAACCGTAAATAAAAGGGTAGGAGATGAAGATGAAATTTTACGGTTGGGTTCAAATTTGAACCCAACCGTAAAAAAATTTGCCCAATTTTTTTTTTGAATTTACGGTTGGGTTTGATTAATTTTCCCAACCGTAAATAAAAGAGTAGGAGATGAAGATGAAATTTTACGGTTGGGTTCGATTTTGAACCCAACCGTAAAAAAAATTGCACAATTTTTACTTGAATTTTACGGTTGGGTTGGATTCATTTTTCCAACCGTAAATATTTCTGTGTATGTAAAAAAAAAATTGTTGAGGATTATTTACGGTTGGGTGCGATTGGAAAACCCAACCGTAAATGCTTCTGGTTAGTTAAATTTTTTGGTGAGGATTATTTACGGTTGGGTTGGAGTGTCAATTCCCAACCGTAAATTCTCCTGTCTAGGTGATGTTTATTATTTACGGTTGGTTTCTATATGTGAAACCCAACCGTAAAAAATTCTGATTTTTCAAAATTGAAGTTGTTTGAGTTGAATTGCTTGGAAATTATCTAACTTGTATTGCTTGTATGTTGTAGGAAACATAAGAAGAATAGGGGTAATAATTTAACACCTATTTCTCACACTCCAACCCCTCGCCACGGAGTTCATTTAGGGGTAGCTAATAGAGGCTTGAGAAAGAGCCATAAGAGAACTTTTGAGGTAGGGGGTGGTAGTTCTCCTCAACTTGCACAAGAGGAATATAATATTTTCTAAGACTTGGAAGATCTACCTGTATGCAATGGAGGTGCTCTTGTGATTAGAGGACCACCACAAGAGCAACAATGTGAGGAAGAAGAGACGGACATAGAATAATTTTTCCCTCAAGGCAAAGGTAAAGAAATTGTTGTTGGTTCTACTGAACCAAGACTGAAGGAAAAAAAGCCAAAGAAGCAGCCAAAACCGAAAAGGAAGCATATTCACAAAGGCAAAGACGTGTTGTGGCCTAAGAAGAGGAACGGAAGACCTTGGGGTGAGGCCCCAGATAGGTCTGCTATATTATTTGATTATCCCCATTCATGGGCTGCCAAAGTTGCTGATACGAGGGTATTAATCTAAAAACTTCTCTTGTTTTGTTAAATTTCCGTTTGTTTAACTTCAAGTTAAAAAAATTGTTTTTATTATTTGTAGGATCATACACAGGCGATCAAGAAGTTGGTTCGCCAAAGGGCTCAACATTGGCCCTTAGCTGAAGAATGAATGGCCGTCCAAGTTCTCGTAAATGGTACCGGGTTAGCTCCCGGAATTACCAATTCGATGTTGGAGTATGACAGTGTCACCTGCACATCATTCAGGGAACGTTATTGGCCTGAAACCGATACGTTTCATCTCCCATTCGGCGAGATGACAATAACGCCGTATGATGTCCAATCAATTCTTGGCTTACCAGTTGAAGGTAAATCTGTGTATGAATATTTTGATAACAACATGTCATGGAGTGATCTTTGTGTCCTTGTCAAAGATACACTTGGATGGGAGAAGAGAGAAGCCGAATCAGAGTTTAAATTGGCTTGTGGAGATAAACCGGGGGCAGCAACGAAGAAAGGTCTAGGTATGACCAAGAAGATCTTGTTGCGTAGTATCAGGGAGAAGTTTGGAGGAACCCGGAAGTTGGAAAAGGATGGGGTCATCATAGATGAAACCAGAGCTATGCGAACAGCCAGAGCGTATCTGCTATATATGCTCGACACCATCTTCTTTGCTGATAACTCAGGAAACAGAGTCAACGCTCACTTTCTACAGTGTTTGACGGATGATCTCCAGAAGACGCATGAGTACTCATGGGGAACTGCCAGCCTGGCTTACCTACTTGCCAACCTTAGAAAAGCTTCGAGGGTTAGGGGAACTGAGATTGCTGGGAATACTGGTCTTCTTCAGGTAATTTATTGTTGGAATTTCAATGTTTAAATTCAGAATTTTTTTGCGCATTATCTTATATTAATATTTATTATCTTCATAGACATGGGTCTATGATCACTTTTCGAGCCTAGATCCTAAAACGAAGTCGAGCGGTGATGGTACTGGACCTACATGAAATAAATTCATCTTCACCAGTACTCAGGCAAGGCATAAAGAAGTGCAGATAGTAAAGATGAGAAGTGAAATTGATGCTTTCACCGTTGAAGATGTTGTTTTTGATCCTTATGTGAAGATTAACATAGATGATGATGGAGATGTTGAAGATTTACGTCAATTCTCGGATTTGGCAGGCTACAACGGGCCTTTGTACCATCCGTTTGGGTTCGTGATGTGCAACCCCCGTCGAACTCTCCGCCAATGTGGCTATGTCCAAACCAAGGTAACACACGAAACCTTTAAATTGTGTGTGAATGGATCGATGATCGAAGGCCCAAGCATCGTGCTCAACTACAACCCAACGCCTTCGGTCGCGGTTTGGAACAACCGCTATCAACCAGATTACCAAATCCAAATGCAGGAGGTAATTTCATCTCCGGGCACAAAAGAGGCTGCAGAAGATACTTGGATTGGTATCGTCATTTTGGTCATCCAAATGTCATTAACATTGATCCAGAAACTATGAAAATACTTCAAAGGGGTGAAGGAAACAACACAGAAGAGGTTTTTGGAAGAAAACATATTTCAATTTGGTACGTAAATTACTTTTGTTATTAATGTTTTTAAGATTTATTACTAAAGACTCAACCAACTTTTATTTTCATATGTGAATAGAAAAATAAGGTGAAAAAGAAAGCACTTGCATTGGCAGAGTCTATCACTCTATGCCTAAGTAGAGTTGATGTGACGACGTCTGACCAATTGAAGAACCTATAAGCCAAAATTGGGAAGCTTCATGAAGCATACGAAGATGAGACGGCAAGAAATTTAAAGAGGAGTAGAGCCGGTACAAGAGATGCGACTACTAGCCGAAGAGAGCCGCAAACTAGTGATGAGAAGACATATGATGAAGCCGAGGATGTGCAACGTGGTGCTCGTACTCGTGGCGGTGGTGCTGCTCCTCGTACTCGTTGTCCTAAGAGCAAAAAAAGAGCTCGTCAAACTCATCGACAATCCCCTCCTCCTTCTCCCTAACTCTATGTTTATTATAACAATTGCGTCAAACTAAGGGGTTTTTTTTGTGTGGGTGTATTATATACATTATATAACACAAGTTAGAATGTATGAGAAAGTTTTTATCTTTAATTTGTCTAGCTCATGTTTTATTTACAAAAATTTCAAGTTGGAAACCAAACAAAGGAAAAATCAAGTCAAAAAACAAAAAAAATCATATTTACGGTTGGGTTTTGGCTGAAAACCCAACCGTAAAACTGTCATTTTTTTCATGCCAGACTTACGGTTGGGTTTTCACCCAAAACCCAACCGTAAATATGAATATGAATTTTACAGTTGGGTTTTAAGCCAAAACCCAACCGTAAATATTCCTGGATCATTCAAAATTGGATTTTAGTACTTGTGTTGTTTTCGGTTTTTGTTTGTATGAATGACTCAATTTACCTTCAATCTAGTTAAAATGATTGAATAAGTTTAAAAATTTGGTTTTTAAACCCAAATTTGACCTTAAACTCAATGCTTCAAAGGATGTTTTACGGTTGAGTTTTAAGCCAAAACCCAACCGTAAATATTTATGGATCATTCAAAATTGGATTCTAGTACTTGTGTTGTTTTCGGTTTTTGTTTGTTTGAATACCCAATTTACCTTCAATCTAGTTAAAATGATTGAATAAGTTTAAAAATTTGATTTTTAAACCCAAAATTTACCTTAAACTCAATGGTCCAAAGGATGTTTTACGGTTGGGTTGGGAAGCCTAAACCCAACCGTAAATATTGGATGAAATTGTAAACTAAAATTGGTTTTTACGGTTGGGTTGATTGGCAAATCCCAACCGTAAATCATTCTGGATAATAATTTTTTTTGATTATTTACGGTTGGGTCCGATGCGAAAACCCAACCGTAAAACTGTTAAAATTTGTAGTTTATGCCTGAACAAGCGGTTACGGTTGGGTTGGGAAGAACATCCAACCGTAAATGGTGTTTACGGTTGGGTTTGACATGAAAACCCAACCGTAAAATTCTCTGAATAAAAAAAAAACTCATCTTTTATAACGTAATTTCATCAAATTTGAGCCATTAAAAGATGAAGAGTTTAAGTTAGAGGTATACATCACTACTCTGGTTGATTGAATCAAAATCTAGGGTTTTTTAAAAAAATCTAGAAAATTATCTTACATTTCCTCTAATTTTTCTTCCCATCAAACCAAAAAGATTTTTTTTTGATTTGATTTGATTAAGTATAAAATTATTTAAGATTAATTATGATTAGTTTAATCTATTAGCTAATTAGTTTTACTAATTCTAACTAATCAGGGGTATTTTAGCCATTATGAAAATATAATGGATAAGGGGTTTTTGAATTTTACTTCAAATGTCTTTATTTTGTCTTCACATGAGGAGCCCCTCTATGAAAAATCACTTTTTGTTCAGTTAATGGAAAACTAAAAAAACGCGTCCCAGCGCATCAAAAATGCGTCCTATGTGTCCATACGATAAGCACGTGAAACACATTGTATGCACATCGGGTCTGTTTCTCGTGTCCAACACGTGCACATCGGGTCTGCTTCTCGTGTCCAACGCGCGTCATATGCAGACTATGCGGACACTCCATCAAATGTGGCGTGTCCATGCAGCACAACTAGCTACCCTAGCCAAGAAAATCAAACTGTAATTAACTTTACGACCCGATGTAGCTTAGAACCACCACTATGATGCTTAGTTAGCAATTTTGGGTACGGTATTTCAACGGTAAACATACGAGTATTATTAAATCCGGTCCACTATTCGGTCGATAATTTGTGATTTGGGGATATTCAAAGCGGAATATATATATGTATAATTCTTTTTAGAGATACGAATTTAATAAATAAAACTCGGCATACATTAACCTGTAAAAAATTATTTTTAACATAATCTCATCTTAGGTACTATGATTTTATGATTTAAATGAACCATATATACGATATATGTAATATAATCAACAAATAATATGTACATTAGTGGTATAGAGCTTAGATTGGTGTGTAAGATTTTAAAAGTAAAAAATATAATACAAAATGATAATTTGATGATAATGTGGCAAAGTATACAATTGTTTTAGGATGAAAATTCGTAAACTAAGTCGGGATTCCAAACGTGCGGATGATACACACGAACTCGGATGATATTGACGTTTTCCCGAATTATACGGTATGATTTGCGAATTTACTAACGAAGCTATGGGTGTGGTAAGAGTTTTTTTTTTTGTTGTATTTGGGAGATACAACTACGCCGAGAGGGGAGGAACTGGCAACCACACATGCGTACCACTCTAAGACCTTGTTTGGTGGGAAAAATCAGAATCCTGAGAATTTAATTATGGGGTAATCCAATTCTTAGAATTCAATTAAAATATAAAAATTTAATATTTGGTTGAGATAATTCAATTACTTTTGTTTTTACCTTGGAAACTAATTCCATTGTACCATTGGACCAGTGCAATAGAAATCTAATATTTTGGAAGGAATCAGATTCCTAGAAATATATATTTTTTTAATTATACTAGAGTCGATTCTTCTTTTTTTGCTCAACTAATTGAACGAATTCCTCAAAAATTGGATTATCTAGCCTTCAATTCCTTGATCCAAATATACTATAAATGTAATAGCTGGAGGTGTTCAGAATACGTATGTTACTAGACTATTGGTCAAAAAAAGTTTTGAATGTTTTCGATCCTCCTCCCGACCTTTCCTAGGGGATAATTGTTGATTATCTTTTTTAATATGATAATTGATATTACGATTTGGTGATACTTTTTTTGTTACTTCTACAGGTGATCCCTCTAAATGACATTGATAAGATATTAGATTGTGAAAGGCGACTCACTATAGCAAAAGCCGGTGATGCCTCCAAGCTGGGATCCCAAACAAATACTCGTTAAACAATGTCAAGTGAAAAGGACTATCGCATCTGCGCTGCACTGTACACTTGGTAGTGTAATAGTCTCGGAAAGTATTACACAATTTTCCATAAAATAACCTCTGTCTTTGTTAGGAATATATTTATAAAGTTCGTCATCAAATGGATGATAAACACGTGTAATCTATTCCTTCCCTGCAATTTTACGTACTTTATCCACACACGTGTTTCTGGAGAGGATCATACTCAGTACCAGATCCTCTTTGTTAAGGGGGGACCACTATTAGCACTGGTTACCCACGTTGGGTTCTAGATAGGGTTTCTAGATCCGTTGGTACCTTTGAGTAAGACCGTCGGTTTACTCATGCAGCCACCGATCATAAGGTGCACAGCCTATTCTGAGACTTGGAGATTTTAGGGTATCCACAGTAATTCCCTGGTTGTTTGATAAGGTCCGAGTTCAGCTTTTCCAACAACTATTCATGCCTTCTCTTTTACTTGGAGCTTAGCAGAGGTTGAAGCCCATAAGTTACCTCCATGGGTACTATGACCTCGTAATGATCCCAATGTATTTATCTGATGAACCACCATAAGTCCCCTAGTTGGCAATTAGGGGGTGCAGATGAATCTATCCCCCCTGGCTGTAAGTCCCCTATATATAGGTTGCTGAGACGCCCCCTTTTAATGACGCCATCATCAAGAATTGCAGATCACCGAAAGTCCTATAGTCGGAGTCGAGGGGATACTAAATGAATTCACTCTGCCAGTTGTAAGTTCCCGGTAGAACATCATCTTCGGAGACGGGTTAACTTTGAAAACGTGTGTACTCTCGTGCCTGAGTTTGAACGGTTGCATACGTTGCTTTCACAGGGAGTGGTTGACTTTTCAGTTTTGTCATCTTTGTAAAACATGCATTTTTATCTTCCTTCAGGGACGTGGTTTTTTATTGTAAAGATGTAACTTTTTCAATTCGTCATCTTTGTAACTGCATGCCTTTTCATCTTCCTCTTGAAGGCTTATTTATTCTGAAACTTATTCTTTTACTTTTTCATTGACTTTTATTAATGCTCCTCTTGGTTTATTTATATTGATCTTATTTATATTCACCATGAGAGGGTCTGATGAAGAAGAAGAGTATTACTCTTCTAGCGGGGAGGACCCATCAGAAGAAGAAGAAGTGGGTTCCTTGACGTAGATCTTGACCGAAGAAAAATGAGTATTTTCGCCGGGTAAAGGTAAAGACTTATGTCAGTTAAAGTCTCGACAGGCCGAGCAGATGTATAGTACTGGTGCCACCACCTGCTCTTATCTCGATAATCACTTATATCAGAGGCTCCAAGTCCCTATTGCGTTCAGGCCGTTTGTGGAGAATATCGAAAGAAGCGAGTGTCTTACAATGCCATATGATAGGACTTTCACTGCGATCCCGCTGGAGGGTGTTTCACGCTTATCAGTGGAACGGGGTAACTACACACTTCCGCTGGTCATCCTTCGTTCTTTGTCGACACCATGTCAGGAGTGGTCGAACTGGATGAATTACATCCTTTAAAAGCTATTTTTTTTAACATGATCTGACAATTAAACCTTATGGACGCACTTGCATCATCTAGATATAGAAAGCTCGCTCGTAATAATCAGGACTTGTGTCATCTCTTCCTCAAATGAATAGCTTATACCTATACTTTTCTCTTCATTTTGGAAGAAGCTACTCCCACCATAGAAGACGTGGTAGCGGTTACAGGTCTTCCTATCCATGGTAGTCATGATTTTGTTGAAGTTTGTGGCGATGGTGCCTTGATTGATGAAGAAGTTAGATTTTTAAAGTTTCTTTAGAAAGCTAGGAGAGACTCCATGAACAGGGAGAACACTGCTAGTACTTCGACTTTTATCCGTCCCTTCAAGACTTCCAAATCCAAAGCTTCCCAAGGCAAAGGAGTAATAGACAGCGCCGTTGATAGTGATAATCACGATTGCGTTGTGGGTGATACAGTGTACCAATTTTGTGGGTGATGTTTTACTTTTTGAGGAAAGTATTGAAGGATTTTTGAAAGTGTGAGCCTCCATCACTGATATTGACACATGATGTGGCATATCGAGTGAAAATATTTTCCTTCACAAACTCACAAACAACTTGAGAATCATTAGTAGGGATGACTTTAGATTCCACCAATTTTGAAATATAATCCACAACAAAAAGTATACAAAACTTTCCATACAAATTAACAGAAGGTCCCATAATATCAATTCCCCACAAATCGAATATTTCTACAACAAGAATCGGTGTGAGTGATATTTGATTTCGATCACCTAGATTGTCCGTTCGTTGACATCTATCACAAGATTTGCAAAAAGCATAAGCATCCTCAAATAGGGTGGGCCAATAAAAGCTACTCTCAAGGACTTTGAGACCAGTACGTCTAGAACCAAAATGTTGGAGAAAATGAGTTTTTAACTAAATGTTTTTGGTCTTGGTGCGATTTGATCTTAAGACTTAAGGGTTCTATGGATGCTCACTCATTTCCTTGAGTAAATGAAACTCTTTAGTTTACTCCCACATTGGATATTCTAGAGAAGGATGTCCACGGTATAACTATTCTCATATGGATAGTTAGACAAGCGTGGGTGGAATGGGTGGGAAAACAATACATGGCCCAACCCATGCCATATGTGTGAATACCATGCACCAAGTCCTATGACTACTCAAAATTATTTTTGCAAGTTTTTCTTTAGGAAATTAATTCCAAAAATATTTTCTTTAAGAGTTTTATTTATGGGAATTTTTTTTTCGTTTTTAATTGTTTTACAAGAAACAAAACCTTGTTTTATAAGAAAACCTAAACCTATCTTGATTTGCAAGTAACTTTCTCCTATAAATACAACTCGAAAATCTGTTTCCGCTATTATCCTGTCTTCTTTTCACCATCTTCTCACTTTGTTTTACGCGTTTGAGTGTTTATTTCCCTTCCTTCCATGTTGCTAAGTTCAAGAGTGGGTAGTTTGTATTGTGCTAATACAAGCTATATCGGGCAGTCTTATCCTGGACACATTTTCGCACGTTGGGGTTTAGCATTACTCTTTTCGAGTATACCCGCGAACTAATCTGTTAAAGACAACTTGTTGAACCTGTGATTCTGCCCTTGTAGTTGTCCGTGGTAGAGTTATTTTCAATTCAGTTCTTTATATATTATTCTGATATATCTAATGTTGTTGTTCATTGTTGCAAGATTCCAACAATCTTAACACATTATCTTTTATCTCGTAACAATGGGAAAAAACGATGTTGAAAAACCACAAAAGTTCAACAGAAAGGATTTCAAGAGATGGCAATCCAAGATGTTGTTTTTCCTGAGTTTTCATGATTTAGACGCAGTACTGGTTCCTTTTGATAATTTGATGAATACTAAAGATATTACTGAAGATAATAAAACGTTTTACAAGAGGTAGAACTACCTGGCTAAAACTTATATTATGAACTGTTTGGAAGATGCGATGTATGATTTTTATAATGCTAAAGAAAATTTCAGTGCTTATGATTTATGGACTGCGTTAAAAGCAAAGTACCAGGCAGAGAATACTGGTAGCAAGAAATTTCTGGTAGCGAAGTTTATGGATTTCAAGATGACGAATGATAAGCCTGTTGTTGATCAATTCCTTTAACTTCAACAAACAACGAGATTCTTGCTGAAGGTATGGTCATTGATGAGACTTTTCAAGTATCTGCGGTAATTGATAAGTTACCATCTTCTTGGTCAGAGTACAAAAGAAAATTAAGGCATGAAACTGGTGAAGTCAGCATGGTTGAATTGGGAAAGAAGATTCAATTTGAAGAAATGTTATGCACCAAAGACAAGAATGTTTCGTCTGCAAGAGTTATGAAAAATAAGGCTCATATGACTGAACACAAATCTAGAAAAGGTGATAACAACAAACACAACCCTAAGCATGGTACTCATAACAAAGGTACGTTTTGTAAACCTGAATTTGGCATTACTAAGATTAAGGGTGCTTGTTATTTCTGTGGAAATCATGGCTATATGGAAAATCACTGTAGACAACGAAAGGACCTTAATAAGAAGAATAATGCTAACTTGGTTGCTGACAATAAGAATGAGTTTTCTTCTATGGTGTCTGAAGTTAATCTGGTGACCAATATGAGAGACTGGTGGGTGGAGCTACCAAGCATGTGTGTGGAAGCCGAGACTTATTCACCTCCTATTAGAATGAAAGGGGAAGGTCGGTTGAAGCTCACATCTGGCAAGAATATCACATTGAATGAAGTTCTTCATGTTCCAGACATCTGCAAGAATATTGTTTCTTGTTTTGTTTTAGATGATAAGGATTTTAAGGTTGTAATTAAGTCTGGAAAAGTTGTAGTAACTCAGGGGAAAGATTTTATGGGTAGACTAAGGGTCTAATGGTTTTAGGATAGTGGAAAGAAAAGGGTTTCAAACTCTCGAACTTGTGAATATTGATTTTAGATTTAATAAATTAATTTTAAACTAAAAATATACACAAAATAGGAAAATAATATTCACAAATACCGAGGTTATGGATTTCACCATTAACCACTTTTAATTGGTTCCAAAAATAATAATTCTATACAATTCTAGCTTAAATAAGTGACTCTAATTTTTGCCAAATGTAGATTTTTAAAATATCAATT
Organism: Papaver californicum; assembly: GCA_023531435.1. Classification (NCBI taxonomy): domain Eukaryota; kingdom Viridiplantae; phylum Streptophyta; class Magnoliopsida; order Ranunculales; family Papaveraceae; genus Papaver; species Papaver californicum. The sequence continues at coordinate 2,875,981 of JAJJMC010020031.1, read as the reverse complement.
GTAAACAAGCATGGCTCATCAAAAGCTCTAGGTCCCAGCATAACCATCAAATAAAATCACAATAAATTAAGAAAAATCATAATTTCAATTAAACATAAATGCAAAAGTCATAAAAGAATTATGAAAAGTTACCAAGTAATCATGGAAAAATGGCTTCCTCCTTGCCTCAGTGATGGGATTTATCTCATCTTGCTCAAAACACCCTCAAAAGATTGGTACACAGTTCAAAAAGTGATTTAAAGATGAAAAGAAGCTAAAAGTAATATAACAGGAAATCTGCAACGTTTTATGGACGTTATAGAGTAACTGTTGCAATAGAGCTTGAATATAAACGTTGCAGATGCTAAGATATCCACTACAGATGTGTTAAAGAAACTGTTGCAGTTGAAGATAAACATTGCAAATGGATGAAGAAACCTTAGCTAATAGGTTGAAGAAACCGTTTCCGTAGCCTCTGTTCTTCGTGTTCTTCAGCAGCAACAACAACAATTTTTTTTTCCTGGATCTTTTCTAGTGCATTTGGCCTCTGCCAGCCCCCCCAATCATTCTTACACGACCCCTATTTATACTAAAACCAACCACATTTCCTGAATCTTCATGAATTCCTCCACTTTAATGAGAATCAACTCTCGGAAATAATCTCGATATTTTTACCTTTTTAATTAACTCGAGCTGATTTTCCTTCAATCTGTTTTGATGATGTTGCCTATATACTCAAGATAATATCTCATAAAATATATTCATTGCTTTTAAACCAAATCAAATTGCCGAGAGTATTTCCTCTTCCCTTTTTTTTACTGATTCAAAGAGATATTTTCAAGCATCCCATATTTACATGATTCCCTTTTGATTATGCGTCTAAAATTTGTTTACAAACCCCACATAATATGGTAACAAAATATCTCTTTTTTAAACTAACAAATTCTCTTCAATTCAATTTACGCAGATTTGATATTTCGTGAAAATCATTTTCCCGCCAACTTTTGAATTCAAATTCAAACAAGGTGGATTCCCTGAACCAAAGAATGGGTGCCTTTATCAATTTTGGGTGCCTTTATCAATTTAGTGGGTGCCTTTATAACTTTTTGAGCCAATTTTCCCCAAATGTTTATTTCTCCAAAAATACCTACAAACACAATAAAATCACAATATAAGTATGCAGATGAGTTCTAACAATATACAAATTGAGATCAAATAAGACACAAAAACGTGTCTATCATATACCCCTAAACTTATTATTTGCTAGTCCTCGAGCAAATCTAATCTAGAAATAAATCCTAACTCACTTTCGCAGGCATCACGATTGCACTCAGCGTGTACAATAAGCCTGTGAACCCATAGGTGTCCATATCGGACGAGTTTTGTCTCGTGAGGGTTTACAAGAGATATACCCACAAAACCTTTACTCCAAACCCTAACTACTTGCAACCGATTGAGGGTAGACACTAAACATGCTATTTATTTGGCATAAAACTCTTTGGCTATGAGAATCATTACCCTATATGAGTCCAATTGCTGCCCACGAGTTTTCACTCAGCGTACTAAAATTCATACAAGAATTTAGAACTCTACTTAGATAGTCGTTCAACCACTATACTCAGAATCTATCAAAGTACAATCACATGAAAAGATTTAGAAGATGGATATAGACAAAATGAAGTTTGAGCATGTTGACTAGGGTGAACGGTGTTTTCCATATCTGTCTGAAGAGCCGCCAGGATGAATTCTAATAGATTGAGATACACTCCCACTGGTTTTACTCCTAATATCGACTCAACTGGTATATACAAGGGTCCCAGCGGTCGATTTCTTAAAAATAAAATAATTATTTATTATTTTTAAATGTACTGACAACATGATTGGATCAAATGAATCCAAGCACATGCTCCTTATTAGCATCTTACATTATAGTTCTCATGGATCCTGCATTCCACGCTTTTTTAGGCGACGGAGACATGGAGAACACACTTATTACTATCAAAGTGTCAATACTCAATTATTATTATTTTTTATTTTTTATAATGGTCTAAATAATTCAATAATAGGGCTTGATCTCAAACACTTTACTTCATCCTGGAGGTGATAACAATTCGATATTGGTGCCCCACCAAATCACTTAGAGAAACACAAAAAATTACAAAAATAAAAACAGAAGGTGATATGTTCGAGATAGACTATGGGATATGGTAACAACTATCATGTTATTTCTAACGCCTGAGCTAGGCATCCTTTTATGAATAGAACGTTTAGCTGGGAACACCAATTCCTATAAAAAAAGAGCTAAGTTTCCATCTACCTAGAATGGTTAGTGTCATCCTGAATTGTTCACAAGTTTCTAGACTTTGGAGTTTCATATTTCACCCTAGTATGAGCAATAACCTCCAAAAGGTTGGTGGTAGTCCCGACTACTATCCACACCATGTTGATAGTACTGATAATGTCTATTTTGAAATTCAGTTGGATATTCATTGTATTAGTCTTCATAATACCAGTTCGACATTTTCTAACAAAAAATTCCTAGTATATTTAAAAAAAATCTAAGAAAATAAATCATAACAGGAAGGGGGTTCTAAACATACACAAACAAGACCGACTCAACCAAATCAAACCTACTGAATCTAGCTAACAAAAAGCATGATGGATCCACTTAGATTGTTTCTAGACAAGCTTTTATTCTTCCAAAAGGCAACTAGTTACAGTTTTAGCAAAACTCTTAGAACGATCTGAATTAGAATAAGTCGAATAGAAATAGGATAAGCTCTAATGAGCTTTGATAACCCTGCCTCTTTGACAACATTTCCTTGGGTTACAAGGCGACTCGAATCTACTTAAAATAATCTTCCTGGACTTTGAGTTAGGCTAACATAGTAACCAATATAGTCCTTTTGAATGACTTTCCAATTAAGCTCGTTACCCTATAGGTCTCTTTCTAGTCAAATTTTAGGCTTAGGTTCGCGTAGGTAACGTGTTCCTAAGTCAGGCAGAAAGGATACGGTGATGAAATCCGAACCCTTATCTTATATGGCCAGTTTCTTCCCTTACTAGAAAAGTAAATTTCGTATTCAATCCCTCAACATATATTCATTACGAAGGAATACAGAAAACCCACTGAAAGGGGATTCGTGGGTTGATCTCTTACCTCCCGTTCAAGATAGGGGGATGAATCGGTTGTAGTTGACTCGGGCCACCGACTCCTATGTCAGTGTTCGAACCCGAGGGACCGAGACATATCGTAATTGTCGTCCTTCCCTGTGCAATTTATATTTAAATTACCCGTAGGATTTAAAAATAATAATAATGTCCAAAAGTTCAAAAGTCCAAAGTCCAAAAATAAGAAAAAACAGAAAAAATACCTAAAATAATTACAAAAATAATAAGAATTTCCTAATACAATTTTCTAAAAAGAAAAATAAAAACCCTAAGAAAATTAAAAAAAAAATTAACTAAAAAAAAATATAAAAAATAAATTTTGTCTTCTTTTTCCGTTCTTTTCGATTTGTCTTTGACTCCAAGTCTTTAGTCAATCAATATAATCTTTGACTCCAATTTATTTTTGATCCAAAACCTGTAATACAAAGAAAAATACCCACAAACGTAAAATAGAACAAATAAAAATAAAAATCTAACTAAACTAACTAACCTAAAAAAAAAATCTAAAAACAAGTCCGCGTCGGCAGCGCCAAAAATTAATGGTTTTATGATAGTGGTAAGAAAAGGGTTTCAAACTCCCGAACTTGTGAAGATTGATTTAAGATTTAATAAATTAATTTTAAACTAAAAATATACACAAAATAGGAAAATAATATTCACAAATACTGAGGTTATGGATTTCACCGTTAACCACTTTTAATTGGTACCAAAAATAATAATTCTATACAATTCTAGCTCAAATATGTGACTCCAATTTTTGCCAAAGGTAGATTTTTAAAATATCAACTGTAAATCACAAGCATGACTCATCAAAAGATCTAAGTCCTAACATAAACCATCAAATAAAATCACAATCAATTAGAAAAATTATAATTTCAATTAAATATAAATGCAAAAGTCATAAAAGAATTATTTAAAGTTACCAAGTAGTTACGGAAAAATGGCTTTCTCCTTTCCTCAGTGATGGGGTTTAGCCCATCTTGCTCAAAACACCCTCAAAAGATTGGTACATAGATCAAAAAGTGCTTGAAAGATGAAAAGAAGCTAAAAGTAATGTAGCAGGAAATCAACAACGTTTTATGGACGTTACAGAGTAATTGTTGAAATAGAGCTTGAATATAAACGTTGCAGATGCTAAGATATCCATTGCAGATGTGTTGAAGAAACCGTTACAGCTGAAGATAAACGTTGCAAAGACGAGATATCCGTTACAAATGGATGGAGAAACCGGCTAATAGGTTGAAGAAACCTTTGTCGTAGCCTCTGTTCTTCGTGTTCTTCAGCAGCAACAACAACAAAAAAAATTTCCTGGATCTTTTCTAGTACATCTGGCCTGTGCAAGCCCCCCAATCTTTCTTACATGACCCCTATTTATACTAAAACCAACCACAGCTCCTGAATCTTCGTGAATTCCTCCACTTTAATGAGAATCAACTCTCAGAAATAATCTCGATATTTTTTCCTTTTTAATTAACTCGAGTTGATTTTCCTCCAATCTGTTTTGATGATGTTGCCTGTATACTCAAGATAATATCTCATAAAATATATTCATTACTTTTATAACAAATCAAATTGCCGAGAGTATTTTCTCTTCCCCTTTTTTACTGATTCACGAGATATTTTCAAGACTCCCATATTTACATGATTCCCTTTTGATTATGCGTCTAAATTTTTTTACAAAACCCCACATAATATGGTAACAAAATATCTCTTTTTTAAAATAACAAATTCTCATCAATACAATTCGGCAGATTTGATATTTCGTGAAAATCATTTTCCCGCCAAGTTTTGAATTCAAATTCAAACAAGGTGGGTGCCCTGAACCAAAGAATGGGTGTTTTTATCAATTCTGGATGCCTTTATCAATTTAGTGGGTGCCTTTATAACTTTTGAGCTAATTTTTCCGAAATGTTTATTTCTCCAAAAAAATCATACAAACACAATAAAACACAATATAAGTATGCAAATGAGTTCTAACAATATGCAAATTGAGATCAAATAAGACAGAAAAACGTGTCTATCAGGGTCTATATAAGCTTATTGTAAAATCTGATGAAATAAATATGAACGATTCTTCTGCTTAGATGTGTGTGTCTTTGAATGTTTGGCATGGTAGACTTGGTCATGTAAACTATAAATCAATGCATAAATTGGCTAGCATAGGCTGCATACCCAAATTCACGATTGATAGAGGTCATAAGTGTGGGATTTGCGTAGAATCTAAGCATGCTAAGAAATCATTCAGTAAGAACGTCCACAAAAACTCTAAACCCTTAGAATTAATCCATTCAGACCTAGTTGATATGAAGTCTGTTTAAACTAGAGGTGGTAAGAAGTGGTTTATCACTTACATAATGATTGTACTAAATACTGTCATGTATACTTGCTTAAGGGTAAGGACGATGCCTTAGAAGTCTTTAAGATGTATAAACTTGAAGTTGAAAACCAATTAGATGCTACTATTAAAACTGTTAGGTCTGACCATGGTGGTAAGTATGAAATTCCCGTAGGAGATTTTTGTAAAGAACATGACATAATGCATGAGACGACAACACCTTATTCACCTCAATCAAATGGTGTAGATGAACGTAAGAACCGTACCCTTAGAGATATGATGAATGTCATGTTAATTAGTTCAGGATTACCTGCAAACTTGTGGGGGGGAGGCTATCCTCTCAGCTTGCAATATCCTGAATAAAGTACCCTTTAAAGGATCAGATAAAACTCCGTACGAGTTGCGGAAAGGTAGACAACCATCTTATTTTTACTTCAAAGTGTGGGGGTGCTTGGAAAAGGTGGCCATCCCTCATCCTAAGAGAACTAAGATAAGACCCAAAACTGTTGATTGTGTTTTCATAGGGTATCCTGAGCATACTAGTGCTTATAGGTTTATGGTTGTGAGGTTTGAAATTTCTGACATTGGTTTACATACCATTATGGAGTCTAGGGATGCAGAGTTCTTTGAGAATGTTTTTCCTATTAAACTTCTTAAAAGAGATGTTTAGATGAACCCTTATATGTTTTCTCAACCAGTCAGTCATTACCTTTAGAGGAAGATGAAAAATTAGAACCTAGAAGAGGTAAAAGGGTTAGAACTGAGAAAACCTATCCTGGTTGTATTACATACCTAGTCGAGTCTGAGCCACATACTTATAGAGAAGCCATGACTTATTCTGAAGCTCCATGGTGGAAAGAAGCCTATATTAGTGAGGTAGATTCCATCCATCAGAACCGTACTTGGGAGATTGTAGATTTACCTCCAGGGTGTAAGGCTATAGGTTGTAAATGGATCTTCAAGATAAAACATAATATAGATGGAACTGTTGATAAATATAAGGCTAGGTTGGTAGCTAAAGGCTACAAATAGAAAGAAGGTATAGATTTTTTTGATACTTATTCACCTGTGACTAGAATTACTTCCATTAGGATGTTAATTGATATAGCTTCTGTCCATAACCTTGAGATACATCAAATGGATGTAAAGACAACGTTTCTAAATGGTGAATTAGATGAGGAAATTTACATGGAACAACCCGAGGGCTTTGTAGTGAAAGGTTATTAAAAGAAAGTGTGTAAACTGATTAAACAATGACATGAAAATTTTAATCATGTGATGATTTCTAGTGGTTTTAGGATTAATGAGTCTGACAAGTGTGTTTTCACTAAACTTGTTAAGGATGCCTGTGTTATTGTATGCTTGTATGGTGATGATATGCTTATACCAGGTACAAACATGGATGTCATTAATTCCAATAAGAAATTGTTAAATGAGAACTTTGACATGAAAGACTTAAACCCCGCTTATGTAATATTAGGGATGAAGATCATAAGAAGTTTTATGGATATAGTTTGAGTCAATCTAATTACGTTGAAGCTATACATAATAAATATAATCAGTTCAACTGTAGACCTTCTTGTACTCCGTATGATTCTTCTTGTAATCTCAAGAAGAATAAGGTTGAAGGAGTTAACCAACTTGAATACTCAAGAGTCATAGGAATTCTGATATATTTGATGAATTATACTAGACCATACATTGCTTATGCAGTGAGTATGTTAAGCATGTATACTTGTAATCCAAGGCAGATGCATTGGGATGCACTTATTAGAGTGCTGAAGTACTTGAAGTACATAATTTCCTTCTGTTTGAATTATGAAGGATACCCTGCCATCCTTGAAGGATTTTGTGATGCAAACTGGGTGGCAGACTCAAAGGAGTCTAAGTCTACGAGTGGGTATGTATTCACTCTAGCGTATAGCTCGTTCCACTATGGAATCAGAGTTTATTGCGTTAGATAAAGAAGGAGAGGAAGCCGAATGGCTAAGATGCTTTTTAGAAGACATTCCTCTCTAGCATAGGCATGTGCCAGCTATATCTATACACTGTGACAGTACGTCTGCGATAGCTAGATCTAAGAATAATGTTTATAACAAGAAGTCTATACATATTCGTAGAAGACATAATTCTTTGAAACAACTTATCTCTACTGGCGTTATTACCGTTGACCATGTGAGGTCTAAGGAGAATATCGCAGATCCTTTGACGAAAGGATTTTCTAAAAGAGATAGTTAGTGTTGCATCGAGGGGGGTGTGACTTAAGCTAATGAAATAAAAATTACCATGAAGGATACTCAACTTTACTGACTCAAGATCCCATGACGAAGGTTCAATAAGACAACTAATTTGTGGTGATTAAAGGTATGCACTATCAAGAGAATTACATTTTTCGTCCCTCCCTATGATGTATTGATGTGATAGTGTGACTGCATGTGAAGGATGAATTTTAATAAGTCTTAATGAGTTCTATAGTTTCAATTTAAGATTGAAATGGGGTGTAACAGTAACCCTCTTGATAGAATTCACCTACCTGAATAAGGAAGTGGGCCGCTTCCTATGAGAATTTAAGCAAACTCTCTAGAGCATTCTGAGAAACGGGATACGTCCAGGGCCAAAATGGACACAACGACACGAACTTAGCAACGCCAAGAGGATATCATGCGTGGATGTTATCGCAAATTACATCAAACCTAGCAGTTCAAGACATCGTGTTCACTGTCTCTAGCAAGTAGTTTCGGTAACTTCTCACTAAGTAAAGGTTCAAGACCTGATAGACACCTTTTCCTATATGGTATTTTCCGCATTCTGATTTTCCGCTTTTTACCGATATTTCATTCATGTGGGGTATTGTTGGAGAAAATGAGTTTTTAACTAAATATTTTTGGTCTTGGTGTGGTTTGATCTTAGGACCTAAGGATTCTATGGATGCTCACTCATTTCCTTGAGTGAATGAAACTCTTTAGTTTAGTCCCACATTGGGTATTCTAGATAAGGATGTCCACTATATAACTATTCTCATATGGATAATTAGACAAACGTGGGTGAAATGGGTGGGTAAACAATACATGGACCAACCTATGCCATATATGTGAATACCATGCACCAAATCCTGTCTACTCAAAATTATTTTTGCAAGTTTTTCTTTAGGAAATTAATTCCAAAAATATTTTCTTTAAGAGTTTTATTTATGGGAAAATTTGTTTTTCGTTTTTAATTGTTTTACAAGAAACAAAACCTTGTTTTATAATAAAACCTAAACCTAACTTGATTTGCAAGTAACTTTCTCCTATAAGTACATCTCGAAAATTTGTTTCCAAATCATCCCAGAAGTGGCTACTATCCTGTCTTCTTTTCACCATATTCTCGCTTTGTTTTGCGCTTTTGAGTGTTTATTTCCATTCCTTCCCTGTTGCTAAGTTCAATAGTGGGTAGTTTGTACTGTGCTAATATAAGCTATATCGGGCAGTCTTATCCTGGACACATCTTCGCACATTGGGGTTTAGCATTAGTCTTCTCGAGTATACCCGCGAACTAATGTGTTAAGGACAACTTGTTGAACCTGTGATTCTATCCTCATAGTTGTCCATGGTAGAGTTGTTTTCAATTCATTTCTTTATATATTATTATGATAATTTATTGTTGTTGTTCATTGTTGCAGGATTCCAACACCAAAATTCCCACACAAGCATAAGAATGACAAAACTTAAGAATGGATTGAAATTCAGAGTCAAGTACGCACCTGCGGATAATCTAATCAGCACATTATTTCCACAAGTAGGCTCATCCCACACATACTGCTTGGCTATCTTCTTAAACTTCAGCTTTTGAAAAGTGGACATCGTACTAGGTATTTATCCACTAACCAAGCAGTTCACTAGATCAGTGTACCAAGGTGTTGAAACATCGATTAAAAAAAGTTGTTCATCCGGAAAATTATCCTGTAAGGGAAGGTCCTCTTTAAAAATAACAAGTCTACTAAGATGGTTTGCAATAGTATTCTCAATACCTTTCTTGTCTCTAATTTCAATATCAAATTCTTGCACCAACAAAATCCAACGTATAAGTCTTGGCTTAGTTTCATTATTCTTGAGGAGGTACCTAAGTGAAGTGTGATCAGAATATACGACAACCTTTGTACCTAACAAGTATGATCTAAATTTTTCTAGTGCAAAAACTATAGCCAACAATTCTTTATCGATGGTAGAATATTTGATCTGTGCATCGTTATGGGTCCTAGATGCATAATAAATAAAGTGCGATCGTTTGTCCATTTTCTGACCCAAAACAGCTCCAACTGCATAATCACTTGCATCACACATCAACTCGAATGGTAAAATCCAGTCATATGACTTAATAATTGGTGCAGTAGTTAACAATTCCTTTAATCTGTAAAAGGCATCCTTACATAAACCTTCTAGTCAACTATTGTTGAAAGTACCCTTTTTTGCAATAATTTGCACATATTGGCATTGAGATTTTGGAGAAATATTTGATAAACCTTATATAAAAACCTGCATAACCTCACCGAAATGGGGTATTGTAAGTTTCTAATCAAGTCTATCTTTGTTTTTTCCACTTCTAATCCCCAAGAGGATACAATATGACGAAGCATTATTCCATGGTTTACCATAACATGACATTTCTCCCAATTTAACTCAAGTATTTATGCATCTTTTAAGCACAATTCAATATTTTCTAAGAAAATATCAAATGAATTACCATAAGCGCTAAAATCATACATAATGCCTCAATGATGCGTTACACGTAGTCTGAAAATATACTCACAATACATCTCTGAAAAGTGGAAAGCGCATTACAGAGACCACACATCATACGTCTAAATGCAAAAGTACCAAAGGGACAAGTAAAAGTAGTCTTCTCTTGATCCTCCGGTGCAATCACAATCAGATTATAGCCTGAATATTCGTCCAGAAAGCAATAATGTGAATGTCCCGATAACCTCTCTAACATCTGATCAATGAGAGACAAAGGAAAGTGATCCTTCCGGGTAGCAGAATTAAGCTTTCTGTAGTCTATGCATACTCTCCATTCTGTTTGAACTCGTATAGGAACAAGTTCGTCATCTTGATTTCTGATAACGGTAACATCATACTTCTTATATACCACCTGTACCAGACTAACCTACTTACTGTCAGAAATTAAGTAAATCACCCACACACTTAGCAATTTGGGGATCTCTTTCTTCACGACCTCCATCATTGAAGGGTTAAGTCTACATTGAGCATCACGTGCTGGCTTGGCATCTTCTTCTATTAGGATTCTGTATATGCACATGGATGGACTAATTCCTTTGATATCAGCAATCCCAATGGTCGTATCTGCTCTTTCAGAACCCTAATCGATCAAACATTCTTCCTGTACTGCTCTGAGATTCTTTGCAATAGTGACCGAAAGTTCTTCCCTATCACCCAAGTAAGCATACTTTAAGTGATAAATTAGAGCCTTCAGCTATAATTTAGATGCCTCCACAATAGAAGGTAAAAGAGATCATCATTTATTACTAAAGAAATAATGAAATGTTATCTGTTTGAGCTCCTTGTAATGCCGTTAAGGCACCACACATATCCACCAATTATTTTTCAACGTTGACGTCCAAGTTAGGAAACCCATGGAAATCAATATCACTACTATGCAAAAATATGGTCCCAAGTTCGTCTTCATTACTCAAATATAGCATCTGCTGAGATAACGAATCAATAACATCAATAGAAAATGCAGAATGAACATCACTTGGATAACACATAGCTTCAAAGATATTGAAGCATGTAATTTCTTTGTAAAATTCCATAGTAAATTTCCCACTTTCGACATCAATCTTCGTCTTTGCAGTCTTCATAAACGGTATCCCAAGAAGTAATAAAGCTAGTAGACGAACAATTATCTCCTTTCTACATATCCACAATATAGAAGTCAACATGCAAGATTAATTCATTCGCTTGAACCAACACGTCCTCCACGAGTCCCTTAGGATATATGTTAGACTTATTAACTAATTGAATGATAATCCCCGTCTCTTTTAAAGGTCCAAGATTCAAAGAATTATAAATAGCAACTGATATCACACTAATGTATGCCCCCAAATCAAGCAGAGCACGCTCCAATCTGCAGTTACCAATAGTAATTGGTACTGTGAAACCCCCAGGATAACTGCATTTTGTGGGCATCTTCTTCAAAAACATATATAACTGAAGCACTTCCACCCATCTGCGTAATCTCGTTAGCAATCAACTTATTTATTCTTCTTTTTTCATAGTTCCTTCTGAAACTTAGCATACTTGGGTATTGTTATGATGGCCTCAATAAATGGGATATTGATTTACACATTCTTGGAAATATCAAGAATCTCCTTGTCTTGGGTTTCTTTCTTTAACTTGGCGAAGCGACTTGGAAAAGGTGGCGGAGTGGTAAAAGTAAGAACCATGTCCTTAGGTTTTCCAGTTAGAAGTGGATTTTCCTTTGGAACGGTTTCTTCTATAGGCACTGCTTCTTCCTTGTGTTGTTCCATCTCTCTACTACCCTGCTTCTGCTGACTTGAATTTGTAACTTATCTTCCACTTTTGAGAATCACTATATTAACATTATCTCTTGGATTCATAATAGTAGATGGAAGTTTACTTGATGCTTGTGCCTTTAGTAAATTCATATTTATTTCCATTTTCCCTATTTGAGTCTGCAAGTCCCTAATAGAAGAATCGGTCTTCTGCTGATGTTTGTGGTTCTGCTGCTGACTTAGTTGGAACATAGATGAGAGACCTTGCATCATGGTAATCATCTTATCATATGAGGTTGCGGTTTTGTTTAGAATTGTGGTTGTTGAAAACCACTATATCGCCCCTATGGTTAGGAGTTGCAGCTTGCTTGTTTGCATAAATGAAATTTGGGGTGATCCTTCCAACCTGGATTGTTAGTATTAGAATAAGGATCATACTTTGGCCTTGGATTAGGGAATACAACATTAACCTTGGCTTTCTATTCATATGAAGGTGTTAGTACCAAAAATTGATTCTAGGTAAAACAATATACTGTATAAGTACTTTATTTAGATTCGGGAACCAAAATTGTACAGAGCAAGCCTAAACCATGATAGTAGCCGTTCCGCCCTACTTCGGTCACGATGAGAGAAAATGGGTTGATCTTAGGGGAGGGAAGCAAAGAAAGTTGAAGGAATTCTGTGTGTTGAATGATGTGTAGAGTTGCAGAACTATTGAGAGAAATCACAAAGCTTATGAGAAATGTAAGCTTGTTGTGTTTCTGAAATAGGATAAGGAGCCTATTTATAATAGTTGGGAAAACACGTACTTTCCTTGTAAATTTGTGGGAGTAATGAAGAGATGGAGAAGTGGAAATTGTGGGGATAATGGCTTAACCGCCTTGGAGTCTTCGGGAAACCATAACTCCACTACTCCATTAATTTCTTCAGTCTTCCCACTACTTTGTAACTTCCGGTTCATGGGGTGTTGTCACGCCACATGTTGTTGTAACCGCCAGACCAAAACCCATGAATAATCCTCCCATGTAACATGAATTGATTTCTCGTAGGAATTGGTGGAATCATGGACTCAAGATAATTCTAGCACAAGGAAGACCAAAATACCCGAAAATAGGGAGAAGAGAAAACTAGCGCTACTGCTGCCAGGCCTTGCAGCGCTGTTGGCGCTAGTGTTAGCGCTAGTACAACTATGACTTATTTGGCGCGCACTTTGTTGGCTTTGTTGGGTCTTTTTGGATTTTTGGCACATGTACGACTACTCGTTGGTGTTAGGAGTGTGACTGGGGTTTTCCAAGGATAGCACTTGATAGTGCCATGATTATTGCCTATGCACCACTAGCTTTGATATTCATTAATGTCGTGACCATTTTTATGGCTTGTTTAGAGTTTCTCAGTCGTATGAGATTTATTGTTAACATTTTATGCTTAATTTTTATGCAGTGCATAAAGAATATTTTCAAGAGATTCAGTCGTGGAAGTTTGCAGCTTAAAATTATGCTTGACGCGACTCTGCAATTAGATGGTATGCATCTAATTAACGTTTTCGTTCAGATATGCTTAGCCTCTATTCTGAATGTTCGCAATTTCGTATAATCAACGTATTTTGTCTTATACAAATAGTTCCCATAAATGCATATGAAATAAAAATGATTTAATTGATTTCAGCTCTGAAATTTCTGTGACGCATATATATGCAAAAAAGAGCTGCAAGGCTAATTTTACCAGGAGCTGAATATCTTTTCTCGATTTTCTTGCATAATGTGGGATAGAAGTACTATTCATAATTCTGATGCTTGTGAGGAAATAATGTATATATATTTTATGCTTTTTTATAGCTTAGGAAAAGAAGCAATATTATAAAGGGGAATATTACAGTTTTCTCCCTTGTTAAAAACCCATCATCAACATTAAGTCCCCTGTTTAGCGCGGAACGGTAATGTGTTTTCTGGTAAGCACTAGATGGTGATACCAATACTGAGACGTTGATAGTGACAACAACTAAAACTCTTGCTGTGATAAAGGCGCGGCTTAGCTGCACGTGTTGAACTAGTCATTGGGTGAAGCTTGTCACCTTTCTCTTGATAATGGTCGGTCCTGGGCCTTGGAGGCGTGGCTGGGTTTCTCCTGCATGTGCTGAAATGGTTATCGAATGAAGCTTATTATCTTTCCTTTGATAACGGTCGGTCCTGGAGCCTTGGTCAGCAGTCGTGCTTAGATCCATTCTCCTCAGGATAAATTCAAGGAAATCTCACTTATTTGAATTTTAGGGTTTCCCACCTTTGCTTATTTAAACAAGTAGACGTCTGTAACTACTTTCACTTTTATTCTTCTGGCTTTTCACCTTTATTCTTCCCGAAACTCAGAACAATCTCAAAAATCATTGCAATATGTCTAATAAAAATGGTAGCTCGAACCAAGGTAACTCTTATGTCAAGCGTAGTACCTGGATTGCAAGTCCTGTAAGTTTCTCTTTACTCCCAAGCTTTCGCATATGATGATTACAGTGAAATCCTGAACATGATTTGGTTGTTATTTTTCCTAGGTTTATCGGGTTAAGAAGGTACCAACGAGGCATATGAGCAGTAGGAGCTTTAAGGCAATGGTAAGCTACTTTCTTCCCTATTTTTCTTGAAACCACCCACTTTTTTTTTGAACTTATTGTTACTTGTTCGGTTGTAGCAGAAGATGGAGATTAGACATGGTGGGGTTAAAGAAAATGAAGAATTCATACCAGCAGATAGTAGAGTGAATGTTGAAGCCGGCTTTAAGAGTTTCTCCAAAATCATGGCTTCCCTTGTAAATTTTGACTCGAGCCTTACTCTTCATGATTATCCCAACGCCAGGCTCCCCTTTGGGTTAGAAATTGATTCAGCATCTCGGAAGCACGAAGTACTAAGAGGATTTGTTGTGCCAAAATACCATGTAGATCTCTACATAAAGATATGGAAGAAGTACAAGCATATTGCTACAACGGAGCTGGTGAAGAGTCATATTCCCATCCTTGTAACAGCCGTCGCAGGATTCCTCCCGATTATTTCTGAAATGGATGATGTGCTTCCTTATAAGGTTACAAACTTCAAAATCCAAGAATGGGATCAGATGTTGACTACTTGTGTGGGTCTTCGTTTCAACGTAAACTGGTTGCGTCAGCATTTGAAGAGTGTCAAAGAGGCTCATGTAGCAACTTTGGCAAAAGGGAAAGCCTTTAAAAAAGAATCCTTTAAAATTAAAGAAATGGCTCGAGATCTTCAAACTCGTTCAGAGAAATATGATGAGAGATTGTGAAAATTGCATTATCGCAGTTACCCTCTACTCAAAGATCTGTTTTAGGCTATAAGATAGATAGCAAAACATTCTTGTTATTTTTTTTGGGGGGGGTTTTGAATAGTTTGAATAAAGGATATTTCTGATGAATGTAATGGGTTTTGATTTTGAAAGTTTAAATATATGTTTTGAGTTCTATCGGACTTGAGAAGGAGATGATAAGAGTGTTTTAGGAATAATATGCCTTGAGCCATTTACCGTTAATGACTGTCCCTACAACTTCTCCATTCATATTAACCATCTTGTAATACCCACTTGGCATGGCCTTGGAGATCACATAGGGCCCTTCACATAGGACATATCTTGTCAAATATGCTTAGATGTCCTAAGCACCAAATCCCCTACTTGAAATACTCGTGGTTGTACTGCCTTCTCGTAAACCTAGAGATCCTTTGTCGATAAGTCTCCGCATAATTTTCTGCTTTGGAACGTCTAGATTCGAGTATGTCTAAATCTACTCGGGAACTGGGTATTTCGGATTTTATCCCAATAAACTCCACTTGCTACTGCGATTCTGGCTGATGGGACTTTAATCTCTGCAGGTAGAATTGCGTCGGCTTCATATAAAAGAGAATATGGTGAGGCCCCTGTAGAACCCTTCAGACAAGTTTTGTATGCCCACAAATCCATAGGAAATTGTTCATGCCATGTTCTTGGTTGGTCATAAACAGTACAACTTAAAATTCTAATGAGAGTTTTGTTGGTGCTTTTAGCTTGCCCGTTCCTTTGAGGGTAGTATGGTTTGGAGAATGCCTTCTTGATGCCATAGCTTTTGAGTAATTTTCGCACACATTTATTTGCAAATGGAGTAACGTTGTCTGTTGCAATGTGCTTCGCTACCCCAAATCTCCATATGATATGTTCCTTGATGAAGGCTGTTATTGTTGCTCCAGTCGTATTTCTGAGAGGCACAACTTCGACCCACTTAGCGAAATATTCCGTGGAAGTGAGTATGTATTCGTGTTGCTTTGACGAGGATGGATTGATTTTACCAATAAGATCCAGTCCCCAGCTGCAGAATGGCCAAGTGATGTTTACCGAGTGAAGAGGAAGGCAAGGTATGTGGATGAGATTTCTGTGGATTTGACATTGGTGACATTTCTGAACAAATACAGCCGCATCATCTTCTATGGTCGGCCATTAGTATTTCTCATGGACTTGGAGAAATAATTTTATCTTGCCTTGATGTTCTCCTTCGTGCACTTTCTTCAGGATAATCTGGATGTCTTCTTCTGCCAGACATCGCAATAAATCTCCACTAAAGATTTTTCAGTAGAGTATTCCTTCGTGGAAGAAAAATCTTTTGGCCTTTTGGATCAAGCGTGCCGCTTCCCTCCTTTCCTGAGGTAGAATATTATCTTGAAGGTATTTGATATACGGCTCCTGCCAGTCTCCGACACTGTGTATAGTTAGTATTTCTGACTGTTGTGGCGGGATTTGAAAATTAGGGAAAGATTCCTGTAACAACCGTGATTGAGCATCCATGCTGGGACAATAATACCCAAGACATTGGAGACGTCAATATAAGATTATTACCAGTGTCTGACCACACATCTCACAGTGTTCCTGACTAAGTCGCCCTTGTGCCTCATTGTCTCCCGTACATCTTGATAGGGATCCATCTAAATTTATATGGTACAATATCCCATACAATAAGAATAAATATTTTAAATCCTTAAGACCGACCTTCCCTTGGCTATGCGAGATGCTGAGCTCTTGGATGATAGGCATCCTCCAGTCGTTGGTTTGTTCTTCATCAGGCTTGTCCATCCAGGTTGAGGGCATGGTACGTCTTTGTACGGTGAGAGTTTTTTCCGAGTCTTCGAATTGGAATTTCGAAGCTAGGGTTTCCAAGCAATCAGCGTGTCTGTTGTTGGTGCGCCCCGTATGTATGATTTTTGCCACATCAAAGTGAGTTAAGAGATTATGTGCCTCAGACCTATATGGGGCTAGTGTTGCTTCCTTGAGACAATATACGCCATTCATTTGATTCACTAGTAACTTCGAGTCTCTTCTTATTTCAAGACGTGCGGCTCCATCTTGCTTGGCTAGCGATAATCCCAGTAGAAAGGCTTTATACTCGGCAGAATTATTGGTGCATTGGTAGTCCAACTTGAATGAATGCAAGAATACTTCACCCATTGGCAAAAGTAACACAATACCTACTCCTCCAGTATTGTTGCTAGGGGTAGCAGAGCCGTCAAAGTATAAAATCTAGGCTTCTTCTTCGTCGAGTGAGATATCTGGGAATTTTCCAGGTACATCTTCGTGTGTTGTAGTATCGTCTTCTCTTGGAACTACTGGAAGTAGATCTGCGACCACTTGTCCCTTTATTGCTTTTGGTGATACATATGATATGTCAAACTATGACATTTGTAGCAACTAATATGGACATAATTTATACATTTATACCGTATCATTTATATTTGTTAGTACTTATAATTGTACTAAATTTACCATTTTATTGCTTTAATAGGTGGTTCGCATAAATCCAAAGTTACGAGCCAAATACGACTAAACGTACAGAATTGCATTGAAGTACCAAACTCAACCTTACTAGGAATTGGCTGGACTATGGCACCTATTTATTTTTTAAAATGGCTGGCAGACCCGTAACAGAAGAGGAAGAGAAGTGAGCTAAATGAAAAGCAAAGCAGGTGGCATGGTGTACTTCCTTGTGTTTGGGTTGGTGGAGTAAAAGAGTGAAGGTTGTCTGTGGACGTTGGCTAGTTAGGAAAAGTAATGTTGAAGTGGTAGTAGGTGTTGGCTACAAGTTATCTCACGTGGAGTTGGATACAGAAACCAAGGTAGGGACGGATCTTGGCTAGACTTGGCGTTGGGTATTAGTTGGATAACAACAAAGGAGGAGTGGGCTTGTTCGGTCGAGTGGCTTGGTTGGAATGGCCAGGTGAAACTAGAGAGTGTGGTCTGTCTATACTCTATAACCAAGAAAATAAAAGAAAGAGAAGGCCTGTGAGTGGATTTGAAAGTGTGGACCACACTAGGAATGGATGTGTCAGGTGCTATTAAAAGAGAGTATTATTGTCCGGCGTGAAAAAAAAAGGAATATAGAGAAGTCTGGGTACGTGTCAGGAGAGAAGGTGTGGCTTCTATTTTGTGTGGGATATAAAAACGAAACAGAAAAGTCTGTAGAAAGATGGAGAGGGAAAAGTAAAGAGAAGGGGAGTTCAGTCTGGGGGTTGTGTTGGGATATGAGAGAAGAAAGGCTGGTGGTAAAGTTGGCTTTTGGGGGTTTTTCGGTGGAGGTTGGACTGCTGGGTTGGTAGGAGACAATGATTGATTTGAGGGGATCGAGGAAAGGATTGATCTTTGATTTTATGAAAAGAGAGATTGGAGACAGAAAAAAAGTGAAATTAGAAGGCTAGTGGAGGCGGACATAAAGTAGCAGGAACATAAAACGAGGCAGAGTAGTAAAAGGGTTTAATTTTTTCTCTTTACTTTTGTTATATCTTTTTATGGGTTTTAAGAAATCCATCTCTATGGTTTGCTAAATAGCTTGTTAGGGTTTAGATAGAAGCCAATTTAATTGTATAGACTCTACAATGATATTTCTAATGATGATTTGATTGACTAGTAATTTCACTTCATATAGCTTGGTATTTAATCGTTCATGTGACTTCTTGATTATTTATGTTTTTAATTGATATTGCATGCTTTGGTTAATTTCTTTGACGTGATATGTTTTAGGATTGATATGTAATGCTTTAGAATCACTACCTATGAAGCAAAGGAAATTACAGCGGAGAAACAATATTTAAGAATTTAACATACCATCTTCCGAGACATGAGATTAATTTCGATATTTGTCTCGAGTAATACAAAGAATATATTTTAGAGATTAATAGAGTTTATATGATTGAATTAGTGGAAATCGAAAACCCTAGTAACCCACTCCCCACTTTGTTTATTATTAGGATTATTTATTATTTTATTTTGTTCCGAATTTCTGAAAAATCCAAAATATATTATTTCTGGTTGGTTTATGAATATTGATTGCAGTATTGTCCCCGCTCCCTGTGGGTTCGACCCATACTTTCTGTTGTCTGCATTGTAGACACCGTGCGATTGCGATTATTATATACAAGGTTTTCCGAAACCATATAAGCAACCATTTTTCTGCTCGTCCTATGAGAACATGTTTTGATAGTAAAATTTTTATAGGGTCATCCTTGGCCATCAACACTGCTCTATTTGCTACTAGATAATGTCGAAACTTCTGAACAACATGCGCCAAGGATAGGCAAGCTCTTTCAACCTCGGGGTATCTCAGGTCTGCATCTCTTAATTTGCGACTGAGATAGTAGATGGGACACTCAGTCCCCATATTGTCTTATTGAGCCAATAGTGCTCCTATGGCCACTTCACTAATGGCTTTGTAGAGAAGTAATGATTTCCCCAAAGTTGAAGATTTCATAACGG
Source organism: Papaver californicum (assembly GCA_023531435.1). Classification (NCBI taxonomy): domain Eukaryota; kingdom Viridiplantae; phylum Streptophyta; class Magnoliopsida; order Ranunculales; family Papaveraceae; genus Papaver; species Papaver californicum. The sequence continues at coordinate 2,856,218 of JAJJMC010020031.1, read as the reverse complement.
CCGGTGATACCAATAATTGTTGAGTTTGACAAAATGTGTTTTGTTGTATGGATGAACAGACAAAACTCACCTATTTCTTCAACATGGGTGTAAACAAAGCAACAAATTGAGCTAATCCAGTGATAAAACGTCGAATATATGATACCTTTACCATGAAGCTTTTAAATTCCCTTACGGTGTGTGGTGGTAGCATGGTGGTGATAGCCTGTGTTTTAGTCGGGTCCACCTTGATCCCTTCCGCTGTTACCAGAAATCCCAGAAACTTCCCAGAGGACACACCAAAGGCACACTTCAAAGGGTTCATCTTTAAATAGTATTCTCGGCATCTCTCGAAGACTTGGCGTAAGACATCTGCATGGGATGCTCTGGTTTTGGATTTTACTACCACGTTGTCGACATAATCTTCTACTTGCTTGTGCATCATGTCGTGAAAGATTGTTGGCATGGTTTTTTGGTAAGTAGCGCCGGCATTCTTCAATCCAAAGGGCATTACTGTGTAATAGAAGTTCATGATGGGAGTTTAGAACGCGGTTTCTCAGCATCATACTCGTACATTTTTGTTTGATTGTAACCGCTACAAAAATCCATGAATTAAAACATGCCATGTCCAATGGTAGCATCCACGAGCATATCGATGTTTGGAAGAGGAAAGTCATCCTTGGGACAGGATTTGTTCAGGTTCCTGAAGTCTACACAATATCTTACTTGTCCATTCTTTTTCTTGACGGGGACAACGTTAGCCAACCATGTGGAATGTTGGATAGGTTTGATAAAGCCTACTACTAGCAACTTCTGAATTTCGATCTTGATTTGCTCATCAACTTCGTGTCTAAACTGTCTAAGTTGTTGTTTGACCGGTTTGGCATCAGAAGAAACGTGTAGATGATGAAGTCTAGTTTGTAATCCAACCCTGGCATTTCTTCGTAATTCCAAGCAAAAACGTCTTGATATTCCTTGAACGGATTGACAAGCCCCACTTTTTCTTCTGGTGAAAAGTCTGAGCTGATCAAAATTGGTCGTAGATTTTCTTCCGTTCCTAGATTGATGGTATCAAGCGTATCATTCGTAGCATCTGTACCATCTTGTAATATGTGGGCGGGGAGATTCTTCACATGTCTCCCTTGTTAATTGCTAACAACGATTGCGAAGGTAGACTATGCTTCCCTTGTTGTCACAGCTGGTAATGATACTCAGAGGATCTTGCAGTGAATGTTGATGGTTCGTCTGATATCGATGCCCAGTCAGGTAACGACGTGCTACAGACCTTGTTGGATGGTTTGACAACATCATCTTTTGGTTTGAAGAACTCAGCATCATATATTGGAGTGTAGGGTGATGGCGACGCTACTATGCATATGATTTTCCCGTCCATCACTGCTTTCGCGCATTAACAGTAGGTGGAAGGAACAACTTTGTTGTCATGTAGCCATGGGCGCCCCAGTATCATATGGTATTCGGGCTCTTTCGTAATGACACGGAATTTAACCTTGGATACAATGGGACCAACTTGTAAATTTAAATAAACGTGTCCATAGGAATTAGTGCAATTACCTTCGAAATCCTTCATTACTATGGGATGCTTTATAATCTGGCTCTGTGGAACCTGTGCAACCTTCAGCGTCCTTAATGTAATGATATTGGCAGTTGTTCCTGTGTCAATAAGGGCCCTCTTAAATTCGGCCTCCTTGACGTGAGCGGTAACGTACATGGCTCGGTTGTGACCTTCTTCGGCCATCATGTCCTCCTCGGTGAAGGTGACACTATTTATAGTTGGGCTATCCGACATGGATTTTTTTATTCTATCGGTGACGACATCAGGTGTGTGTCCACGTCTATACGGTTGAGAGTAGTAAAGGTGTCGACACGCTGATCCTTGGAAAAGTGAAGAAGCTCGCACATGTTTTCAATTAGAAATATGGCTTCTTGGTTTACTAGTTCTTCTGCATTTGTGAATCTCCCAATATTATGAGGCGGAGAATCACCAGTTGAGAAATCATCCATGGTCCTGTGGATCCTGGGCCCCGTTCAAAAGCGCTACGATATCCTAATTCTTCTATTAATTTGACAAGAGAAGAGAATAGATCACCTACCGCATCTTCCAGTCTTTCCAAAATTCTTGCTTGAGATTCTTGTCTTGATTGAGGCTTCGACTACTTCGGTAGCACAGTTGGTGACACGTGGGTTGGTGGTGCCATTAACTGTTGGAGAGGGATTATGAGCATCACCATTGATGTTGACATGGGAAATGTTAGAATTGAGGGTAACTGAATCTGACCTAAAACCAACCATCTTTGAATTTTTGAAGAATTGATTTTCAAATGGTTGAAGAATTGGATTCGTGAACGAGAGATTGATCTCCCACTTTGGTCGCCAATTGTTAGTACATAAAAATTGATTCTAGGCAAAACAATATACTGTAGAAGTACTTTATTTAGATTCAGAAACCAAAATCGTACAAAGCAAGGCTAAACATCAATAATAGCCATTCTGCCATGCTTCGGTCACAATGAGAGGAAATGAGTTGATATTAGGGGAGGGAAGCAAAGGGAGTTGAAGGGATTCTGTGTCTTGAATGATGTATAGAGTTGCAGAACTATTGAGAGAAATCACAAAGCTTATGAGAATTGTAAGCTTGTTGTGTTTCTGAAATTGGCTAAGGAGCCTATTTATAATAATTGGGAACACACGTACTTTCTTTGTAAAGTTGCGGGAGTAATGAAGAGATTGAGAAGTGGAAATCATGGGGATAATAGCCTAACCGCCTTGGAATCTTCGGGAAACCATGACTCCACTTCTCTATTAATTGCTTCAGTCTTACCACTACTTTGTAACTTCCATATGGGGTGTTGTCACGCCACATGTTGATGTAACCGCCAGACAAAAACCCATGAATAATCCCCCCATGTAACATGATTTGATTTCCCATAGGAATTGGTGGAGTCATGGACTCAAGATAATGCTAGCACAATCAAGAGAAAAATACTCAAAAATAGGGAGAAGAGAAAACTAGCGCTGTTAGTGATGGAGCTAGCGCTAGCGTTGCCAAGCCTGATGCGTTGTTGGCGTTGGTGTTAGCGCTAGTATATCTATGACTTGTTTGTCGCGTACTTTGTTGGCTCTTTTTTATCTTTTGGCAAATGCGCATGCTAGTCGTTGGTGTTAGGAGTGTGACTGGGGTTTGTCAAGGCTAGCACTTGCCAGTCGTTTATTGCTTATGCACCACTATCTTTGATATTCGTTTATGCCGTGACCATTTTTATGGCTTGTTTAGAGTTTCTCAGTCGTATGGGATTTATTGTTAGCATTTTATGCTTAATTTTTATGCAATGTATATAAAACATTTTCAAGAGATTCAGCCGTGGAAGTTTGCATCTCGAAATTATGCTTGACACGACTCTGTGATTAGATGGTATGCATCTAATTAACGTTTTCGTTCAGATATGGCTTAGCCTCTATTCTGAATGTAGCAATTTCGTATAATCAGCGTATTCTTTCTTATACAAATAGTTTACATAGATGCATATGAAATAACGAGGATTTAATTGATTTCAACTCTGAAATTTTTGTGATGCATATACATGCAAAAAAAGAGCTGCAAGCCTAATATTTCTAGGAGCTGAATATCCCTTCTAGATTTTCTTACAGAATGTAGGATAAAAGTAGTATTCATAATTATGATGCTTGTGAGTATTACAGTTTTCTCCCTTTTCAAAAACTCACCATCAACATAAGGAGCAACTACAAATGTTATACGATGAATTTCCTTTTTACTGGTACTCAACCGATGCTCTGTATATGAAGATTCTTCTATCTCGCTAACTCTTTTGACATTTTAGTAATGTTTGGTATAACATTGTTGTGCATTCGAAACCATACTCTCAATCAAACTAGTTGTCTGTGAGATCGTCTTTTCAGTAAGTGTACCTCTTGTAGCTGCATCAATCAAGAATCTCTGTTCAGGAAGTAACCCTGCATAGAAGTATTGATGATGAATGTGAAAAAGATGTTGTGGTGTGGGAAGATTTCTAACAACAGTTTGTGCCTCTCCAGTATTCATAAAAGGACTCCTTGGTAATCTGCAAAATGGTATTAATCTCTTTACAAACAGATGTTTCCTTAGAAGCAGGAAAATACTTTTCTAGAAATGGATTTTTCATCTATGTCCATGTTGTAAAACTCCCTGGAGGAATATAATGTAACCATTCTTCTTATACGTCTGTCAATGAGAACGGAAAGGTTTGCAACATTTCACTGTCTTCAGTTCCATGCCTAAGACTCGTCATCGTGTTCTGAAACTGCTGAAGGTGTTAATTTGGGTTTTCACCTACATGTTGCTTGAATTTAGGTAGATGATTAATCATATTTGACTTCAGCTCCACCGGTGTAGTTATGTTAACGCACAGTGGTTGAGAATATAAACATGGAGATGTCAACTCTCGCAACTTCTTCTCCGGAGGTGGAGGAGCACCCATCTCTTCTAAAAGTGTATATTATAGAGTTGTTCCTCTTTGCGTAGTAATACCACACTGTTAATAACCAATGCGATAACCAGGAGTCAAATATTAGGTTTCTGAAATCAAAAATTTAGAGAAAAAATTTTAAAACTAAAAATAAACATAAAAACAAAAGAAACGAAAAATAAATAACAACTAAAACTGACTGCTCCCTGGCAGCAGCGCCAAAATTTGATGCGTGTCATAGGTGAAAATAATTAGTAATCTTATTTTCACTCAATTAATATGTAATATAATGGAAGTTAAGTTTCGTTCCCATGAAGAGAAAGGTGTTTTAGTTGTTTAAAGTATCACAAAGGGATTTGGTTTTAGGTTTTAAGTAAAGAAAATAAGAAAGCAATTAAAAGAGTAAGTTGTAAGCAATGGAGAGATATATGATCGAGGAATCCTTCTTCATTACTAAACAATAATTAAATTAATATATTCATCTATTTTTTATTAATTACAGATTATCACCAACCGTAGGATAACATGTACGCTTAGTTATCCCCAAAATTCCTTTTATCACTAGGTAACAGGTACGCTTAATCACCAGATTTTATCCGTCTGAGCCATCATGAAGTACACTATCAAGGTGTAACCAAGTCAAATGCCTTAGGGTTTATGAATTTAGGTTTGATCCTACCAGTTAAACTCGGTATGCTCGGTTCACTTACTATTGTTGTTTTTACTTGTGATCAATTGCTCCACAGAATCACTCTGTTTGGTCTCAGAATTTCTACTTGTGTAAGAGTTAATCAAGAATTATGGATATCCTAACTTTCTATTAGAATTATATTAAATCAAAAAATCAATTTACTTGACCACCTAAACAATCTATCAGTTAATCATGAACATTAATTATAGTAACCAAACGATAATCATGTGAACTCAAAGAGGAAGACGAAGGGCCCCTAGCAAATAGGATGGTGCCTTGAACACTTTTCAAATATTTTCATCCCTTAGTAGAAATGAAGGTTCCTTTATAAATTCCATTAAACTCTCGTTGAACTATCAGTTCTGGGGAACCAACGAGTTTAATTTCTCGTTTTGCCTATAACTTCCTCATACGAAGTCAGAATGACTTCACTCTTTCACCGTTGGCTTTGTTTCTTCGTTATCTATGACAAGAAGAGAAAAAATCATGGACTTAGGTAAGTTATACTTGTTCTTTGGTTATTATTCATTCGTAACACTTTTTTTCTTACACAATTAAGTGCTGATTCACTTTTGGATGATTCCACCTATTAAAAGATAAATTAAAAAATATATATATAATATACAATAATTAACGAGAAACCTAGCAAATAATTGCATGGAATTGACACTTTAAATATGTAAAACATGCATAGCCGTCGCATATTCCTAAAGGAGTTAATGACTGTGCAGAGTTAGGCGCTTTCTTGGCCTACGTACTAGCTATCGTATAATGACTTGTTTAAGTACACTCCTCGTGATTCGGTAAGGGATGAACGAATGGTTATGGATGTGTTGATGTCGTCCAAGATGTTACCCATGGCGCCAATATTTCTTAGTAGCTTGTATCACCATATGGATCTCTTAATTAATTAGCTCACAATCTTCAATGGTTCAATCATCCTGGCGATATAGTTGAGAGTTTTATCCCAGTAAATTTCCTAAAATTGTGGTTATAGGAGCATTTTATGGATTACAGGTCAGTGACCCGCCTACTGGCTCTTGAGGGAGACCAAATCATTACCACCACTGATGCTACTAAGCGTATTGTTAAGGTTCCAATTACCTATCCTCGAACGACGTTGTATGAAGGCATTATCGCCAAATGCACCCTTCACCTTACACCTCTGATGGATTATCTAGAGAATTTTAACTTTTGGGCTTATAACAGTTTTTAGGCATACCTTATAGTTGCCTGTGTTACTATGGTGGTCCGTTTTACACCAAAGCTTATAACATTGGTCGGGTAGCCCGCCAAGCAGGTTAGGATCTAGGCGTTATCTCATACTCCTTTCGTTTTTAAAAAAATAGACTTATTTGGTTTTGTACAAAAAATAAGAAAAACCAATCATTTGAACTCTTTTTTCATATTTTTTTTCTAATTTATCTTTAAGAAAAAAGTGGTCTTCTTGATATTTTAAAGAGAAACCATTGTTAGCCAGTAAACATCGTAAACCACCATCAAGTAGCTAGTAACCACCATTGCGGCGACGATGATCAATGAAAACCATTGTTAATCATCCTTTGATATAAAACTCTTTAAGATCTGATACCGATGTTACCAAAACACTAATTTTAGTTACTTAAAGATACCCAAATCACCTTTGATATCTAAGATTCAACGACACCAAATCTCAATATTTCCAAGACACCATTACTAAGACCACAAAGATACCAAGATTCTCAAACTCGTTTGCTTCTGGTTCTATGCTCTCTAAGACTCTTGAAACCTTTGTTAACCCGACGAAAAAATCAACAGTTTTGAAATTTTTGCTCATCATAGATTTGCCAATCTTTGCTCTGGGTTCTTCAGCATCGACGAGATAACCCATTGAATCCTCTACCTCCTATAAGATTTCCTTTAATTTTGATTGTTTGAATATGTTTCTTTTAAACTTTGATTCCTTTTTTGGCTATTTTCATTATTCTGATTTGTTTTACCTCTTATGAACCTTAATTTCCTAAAGTTCATATTTACCTAGCTGCTTCTTATTGATTTGATTCTTTAAGAAATTACCTAGTTTCTATTTTGTTATTTTCGTTAGCTGATCTATGAAATTCATTAAATTCTGCAAAAAAAATTTAAAATCTCTTTCAAGTCTAATGCATACTAGTTTGATCCTAGATACATCTTGCTACAATTGGAAAAAAAGAAAAATACTGAGAAAACCATGGATTCAAGTAAAATGGCTAGTGGGGAACATGGTCACTCTTTACAATCCACTCAGGAAAAGCCATCCAAATAGCAATATGCCTAAGGAGAAGAAGGAAACCAATCCAATTGCAACTCTGATTGGTGGAAAGACTGAACTGACTGAAGCTAATTGCAACTATAAGGTATGCCTAAAAATTGTGAGCTCTTACCATTTGCTCAAGAACCCCAGAATTAAATATCACTCAACTAGGGATTCTATTGAATCTTATCATAACCCCATCATTGCGTTTGAACATTTTGTGTTACATAATAAGATTTATCCAACTATATCTTACTTCTGGCAGTTTATTAAGATTATAGCTTGGAATTGTCAAGGTCTAGGAAATATACCAACAATGAATAACCTTAGAGATATCCTAAATAAAGAAAATCCTAATATGTTGTTTCTATCTGAAAACTAAACAACAAAACAAGGAAATAAACGACATAGTGAATAGAGCAAATGTCCAAAACTTCTGCCTTGTACCTCCTAAAGGGGTAGCATGTGGTCTATGTCTTTATGTGGAAAAGCAATATGAACCTGAATATTCTTGATCATTCGTTTAATTATATGAATGTCGAAATCACTAACCATAACAATGACATGAAATAGACTTTAACCTGTTTTTATGGCAGTCTGTACGCTCCACTGAAAATGGAATCATGAGATATAATTAAACGTATGTCTCGTAGTGTAGATAAACCATGGGTAATCATAGGAGATTGTAACGTTGTATTGCATGAACATGTAAAAAATAACATTCATCCTTTTAATCTTAGCGAAGCTACAAAATTTAAAAAAATAATTAATGATTATGGTCTTCTTGACCTGGGATTTACAGGGTATACTTATACTTGGAATAACCATAAATCTGGTATAAATTTTACAGAACAAAGATTGGGCAAGGCCTTAGTAAACAATAAATGGAATACTAGTTTCCCAAACTCTAATATTACCCATATGAATCTTTATGTTATGATCATGTTACCATCTATCTCAACACTCACAACTTATGGAACGATGGCGCAACTCATTTCAAATATTTTGGAGATTGGATAAAACATATTGAATGTAAACCTCTTATTCTAGAATGTTGGAGTAATCCGGTCCAAGGTTCCCATGCTTATTCTCTGGTTACAAAGCTAAGAAATGTTACACATACCCTTAAACCTTGGAATAAAAACACCTTTGGTAATATCAGATGTAACATATAAAATACTAAGAATAAACTTGATCAATTCAATAAAAGTTCTAGTTACACTGAAAAGCCTACTGATTTGGCTAGGTTAACCTTGGAACTAAAAAAGTGGTACACAATTTGGGAGAAATTTTGGAAAGACAAAAGTAGATACCAAAATTTAGCTCTAGTAGATAGAAATACTAGGTATTTCCATAGTAGAGCTAAGGAAAGATTGAGAAGATATAGAATATAAACATGAAGGAAGGACAATGGGGTGTGGATATACAACAAAGTTTAAATTGCTAGTTGTATTACTAATCACTTTCAGAATATTGCTACAACAGTCAACCCTAGTATTGATACAAATATGATAGATTTAATCCATGAATGCATTACTGCAAGTGATAATGAAATGTTAGGAGAAATCCCTACAATAGTTGAGATTAGGAAAACTCTCTTTAGTATGGATCCCAACAAAAGCCCCGGTCTGGATGGGTTCCCACCTATATTCTTCCAACATAACTAGGATATCATAGAACATGATCTAACCAAAATGATCCAAACCTTCTTTACTACTGGTCACATGCTAAAAAAATCAATGCAACCTTTATTTCTCTTATCCCCAAAACAATCAATCCTGTAACCCCAGCTGAGTTCAAACCAATAGCTCTAGGAAATACCATATACAAAATAATATCTAAACTTATGGCTAACAGAATGAAAGGAATGTTAAATTAGATAATTTCTCCATTTCAATCTGCCTTCATTCCTGGAAGGAAGATATCAGACAATATCACCATAACACACGAGCTAATACATACTATGAGAAGAAAAAATGATAAAAATGGGTTCATGGGGTTAAAAATTGATATTTTTAAGGCTTTTGATAGGGCAGAATGGAATTTTCTTATAGCCATAATGAAAAAAATGGGTTCCTCGGATTTTTGGTGCAAACTCGTGTTTCAATGCATTTCAATTACTTCTCTGTCTGTCTTGTTAAATGGTTCTCCAACTGAATTTTTTAAGCGTACGAGAGGCTTAAGGCAGGGAGATCCAATCTCCCCTTACCTTTTTCTCTTTTGTATCGAAGCTTTATCTAGAATAATAAAAGCATAATCTATGGGATTAATAAAAGGAATACAAATATATAAAAATGCTCCATCTGTGAGTCATCTTCTGTTTGCCGACGATTGTTTAATATTTTGTGATGCCAATATACCCACTTACAATAACTTAGTTAAAATGTTTTCTGATTTTGGCGATGCTTCTGGTCAACTAATAAATTTGAATAAATCAGGGGTCTTCTTTATTCCTAAAACCAATCCTAGTATCAAAAATGTTGTGAAACAAATTTTAGGAGTTAAAGCAATCTCTCTTGGCGATAGATATTTAGGGTCTCCCCTCTTCACCAATAATTCTAAAATAAAATCTTTTGAACCGCTTGTGGAAAAAATGAACAGTAGACTTATAGGTTGGAATAGTAAAAACCTTACCACAGCTGGAAAATCAGTAACGATTAAATATGTTACCTCTTCTCTTTGTGTTTATCAAATAAACTGTTTTAAAATACCAAAAAAAAAAATTCTAATTAAACTTCAAAGAGACTATTGGTGAGGAAAGGATGAACATGGTAAAAATAAAAATGGAAAAAAGAAATTTATCTTAAAGCTTGGAAACCAATTTGTAAACCTTTATCCGAAGGTGGACTTGGCTTTCAAAACATTGAAAATTTTAATATTGCAATGTTGGCCAAAATACGGTGGAGATTAAAAGAAAACCAAAATTTTCTTTGTGCTGCTATTATAAAAGAAAAATACGATCCAAAAACTGATATCTTACACATTGATACTAAACCTAAACAAATGCACAACTGGGTTTGGAAGGGAATACTCACTGGTGTTGATCAAATTAAACATAAACATGTGGGATGATTACTGGATACCAGAAGTCGAACCACCAATTATAAGGCCTGCTACTGGAGAACAAAGTCTGACAAAGGTAAGTCAACTCATCACTGTAGATAACACTTGGGACTTGAACAAACTGCAAGATTGCTTTGAGCATTCTACAATAGACTATATTTTTAATATTAGCATTCCTACTCAAAGAGAAAATGATACATCACACTGGCCTCCCAACTCTAAAGGTAAATTCACTGTAAATTCCCTATACAATAAAATAAACTATACCAGCAATGATGATAGAGATTGGAACCATATATGGAAGATGAAAATCCCTCCTTCCGTGAAGATCTTTATTTGGAAAGCAGCCCACTCTATTCTCCCTAATAGCATAAGAGTGGCTGCAATTATTCCAAATATAAATACTAACTGTACTCTTTGTAATCGGGGACAAGAATCTTTAACTTATCTTTTTATGCACAGTGACTTCGTAAAATAGGTATGGATTATGTGTTAGGAAATTTTAGGGATTTTCATGAGTGGCTTAACTCTTGGTATACATAAACTGACAAAGGGGGTTATGCCTTGGAATGGTCTGAATTTTGCAGCATTATTACCTGGCATATATAGAAATCCAGGTGCAACTGGGTATTGAGAAGAGAGAAACAAAATAGTGCTGCCACAACAACCTCAATTGTTAAATACATTAATAGTATAAGAATATTAATAAGCCTAACTATTCTATTATACAAACATTATTCTATAATCCTATGTATGATGATTGTCCAGAGATAGTTAGAACAAATAATAGTATAACAAAAACCTCAATGAGTTATAAAATCAACATTGATTTAACTATGTTGAACCCTATAATTATTTCTGGAATCGGAATTACTTTAACGGATTTTGCAGGGTATACCATAGAAGTTAGAGGAACTACTGCCAATTGCAACACAAGGGAAGAACTAGAAATAAAAGGGGAAGAAGCAGCTTTCCGGTGGGCAACAGAGTGGAGTGGCCATGACATTACTTTTCAAAGTGACTCGGAACCTACTTTGATACTGTTGAAAGAAATGTATGCTAAAACAAGGGAATTTAGACACACAATCAGTTTTGGTTTTATAAACAACAACTACAAAGTTATTAACTTCAAGATTTCTGATCTTATATTAACAAATAGATAGGACATAATATGGGCATCCAACATGACAGCTTATTATAATCTTTTTATTCAAAACGTATGGAAATATGAAGATTTAGGAAAACTTTTTACCTTCTTTAATTCTGAATATTTCAATAAAAATGTGTCTTGGTCTCTACCATAAAATATTGTGGTAAGAAATATACCTATATAATTTCTGAAAGAGTTTTGTCTCTCTTTTTATGGAAAAAAAAAAAGAAAAAAAAAAACAGAGGAGGAAAATAATCCCCTATCTTAATGAGCCTATTTTTAGGATTTCACAATAAAGGCCTTTTTATTTTTTATTTTTAAGATTCTGCAATGAGGAAGCATGACCGCCATGATGTCAAGGATAGTAGTGGCGACAACAACAAGCCGAAAAGTACCAAGACTCAGTCATTCACGCCTTCCTAATGATGTGGTATCAGAACATATTCATATGTTCAGCAAAACACTGCTTCAGACTTAGAATGCCCGGATAGGCCAGCCGCTCATCCAGCAGAGTTCACGATTGATGGTGCACCGATTTTAAGGAGTTCTATTTGTGGCGGTGAGAATTACGTCTATGTGCATGGATTTTGGGTTCCACCTGAATATGAGTAGCTGTATGCACAGATTGTGAGTCAACATGGTCACGTTAGTTCTGACGCCGTGCATGCTATTGTGGTGGACAAAGTTGGAAAGATCAAACAAATGTCGTGCATGATATTGTGGTGCACCAGCGGACCAAAAGAAGCTTATGTTCTAGGTAATGGGCAAAAATGGAAAGATCAAACATATGCCTTGCAATAGTTTAGTACCCTTTGATTGAGTGGTATATACTTGTCTACAAATTTGGGATTTAGCACAGTTTGAGTGGTAAAGATGTCTTCTACACTACACAGTATTTGTATTACTATATTTTTGTACATGTGAGGCATATGGTGATAAATCTGTAAGTGAATTGTTCAATATAACCAGTTGCAGGCAATTGGGTAAATCTGTGACATACAAAATTACTTGATCAAAACAAATTAATACTGTATTACACAATTAGATCGATACATGGAATTAAAATCAAATTACAGGGTTGTTAATGTATTGTATTATATAAAAAAAACGAAAATTAATCTTCATTGTAAATAGGCAACCATTCTTTGCCACTAATGAAATCAATAGACATGAATGGTGCAGCTTCTTTCTCCGTCAATTGCTTAGACCATGCTGCTCTTCCTTCTTGTTCTGCTCCCGGCCCATGAGTGTCATATTCCGCGTGGAATAAATCCCTGCAATCCATCGTCAATCAATAAGTTCAAGTTATCTCATCCTGTTGTTTGCCCCATGACGTTTGACGAACTGTACACGAATATAACAAGGTTGCTTAAAAGGGAAGTATACTTACTTAGTTGGTCCGACATAGCTCCAGTTGGTCCAAGCCTCGGGGACAATGGTCTTAGATAGGTAAGTTTTGACAAAAACAACCCTGGAATAGGCACCCCTAGCCCTGCCCAAGTAGCTACTACCAATACCATAAACCTTCCCTTTAAGAAACACAAAACCACTGTCTTCCTCTTGTGTTTGCTTGTTTTGTGCTGTGATTGACCCATGAATTTCTACTCTTTTATCGCCAACCACAAAGATCTCACAGCTCTACATTATATCCATAAGCCAATGGTTATAAGCAGCTCATAAAAACATCAACGAACGTCCATCAAAATAGGCATAATTAAGACCCGTTAGAAACTTACGTGGAAGATCGATTGACCGCGACCAAAGATGAAGTCTATTGTGCCCTGTATGTAACAATTGTCATAATAGTGTCTGCCTTTGTAATCGAAAAGGGTATTGTGAGAGCTGTAGAATCCACAGTGATAGAATGCAACTTTATCGGCACCCACCAATGCAGCCACTGATTGATTTGTTGAAGTGAAGGGCATTCCTATGGCTGCCTCATTCTATTCACAAGACGTATTTTAACCAAATTAATCATCACGAAAAAAACACACTGAATAAATCGAGCGTGGCGGGGTATAAGAAAAGACCTTGAAGCTAATACCGAAAGCAATGAAGTTGTTAGCTTCAACCCTGAGAGTTGCAGATTCTAGGTTATCGGTAGAGCTTTCGTTCCACATAATGTGTGATCTTCCTTTTCCATTTCCTCTCAAGAATATGTATGGCTTGTTTTCTGGTATATGCACTTTTTCTCTGCCAATATTCACACCAAAGGATTTGAAGCACATTGTATATCACACTGGATGTAAGTGGATGCATTTTGCACCATTACATGCCCAAAATATGTTCGGCTACTAAGAACGTAAATACAAAGTGACTCGTGCATTACCTGTACAGTCCTTTCCTAACATGAATGATGATCCATTGAGAATTTCCAACTGGAACTGAATCAATAGCAGCTTGAACAGATGTAAAATCTCCTTTACCATTGATATCGACTTTAATGGTTCGATTCGTGCCAATCTTCTCTGTTAATAACGGTGAGTCAATTACATGTTGTGCTGTTAATGCATTGACAACATTATTTGATATACAAGCAAATGCCGCCACAGCGACGAATATTACTACGGTAAATGATGAAGAGGACGGCATTTTTATTTGTTACGATGCCACCGTCCAAGAATCGGTGAATCGAAACAGCAGAATTATTAGAAGAAGATTTAGAAGAAGAGGAAAGGTAGGATGTTATGAGGTTCATGGTTGTGGAAGCATTAGTTGTTGTTCTTGGTTTACACATTTTAGTCATTTTCGGTTTTGGAGGTTAAAATTGAATGTCACTCCTGTAAAGATTAGTTAGGATATGTCTTCTAGTTTTAGGTTATGTTGGACTTGTTCAATTTGAGCCTTTTCGTGGTCTATAGCATTTTCTTAAGATAGTTAGAGCTTGGAAAAATTGAAAATATGTCCCAGTATTTACCCATACATTTAAGGATTTGTCCACTAACGGATGTAACTAAGGAATATATCCCAACCATCCATTTCAACCGTTAAATGGATAATATCTGCATGTGTGGGTTTACACGTGTGCTCTCTTTTCCACTTCTATCCTTAGCTAAATCCTACGGTCCGATTAGAAGAGTGTGGACACGTGTTAAGAGATTACAGCTTCATATGGCACGGGTAGATGTCACGTGCATGTAGTGTATATCTTCTCAAAGAAGAAAACTCGACAGACAAGGAAAAGAAAGAGAAAGGAAAAGATCGAGAGACAGAGAGAGAGACAGAGAGAAAGGGAGAGATCGAGAGACAGAGAGAAAGGGAGATATCGAGAGACAGAGAGAAAGGGAGAGATCGAGAGACAAAGATGATGGTGTGAAGGTCGTGAAATCAAGCTTTGCAAGAAAAAATCGCAACTGTTACAAGTTCTTTTTTGGGAGACAGAGAGAAAGAAGAAATCAACATCAATGGTGACTGGAAACAGGTAAATTCATCAAACCCATTCCTTTTTTTGTGTGTATCTCACATCTTTTGTGTTCAATTTTCGTTTACATGCAACTACAAATTTAGGGTTTATTTGAAATTGAAATTAGGGTTTGCTGATTTGGGAATTTTTTTTGAAACATGCATTTTTTTTTGATGAAATGACATGTATTATTGTTATTCACTTGTTATATCACATCTACGGTGTTTAATTTTTGTTTAATCATAATTTTTGGTTTATGTAAATTTGATTTTAGGGTTTGATGTTACTGTTTGGGTATTTTAGGGTTTACTGAATTGGGTATTTTGTTTTGATGTTACTGTTTGTTTTGATGTATCCTTAAACACATGTATTCATGTTTGTTTGATGTTTAGTTCCTAAAATGACAGGGGTGTATTACTGTTTTTTTGTTTTGATCCTTAAACATATGTAAAATGATTGAAATTTGTCTGTTACATTTGGGTGTATTTCAGGAAATTGAAAGATAGAAACTTTAGGATAACTATTCTTAATCAGAAAGCTGTTATTGAGGCTGGTAAAGTGATTTATGTGTTGGATGTTGTTGTAAATGATATTAGTTATGATAAGTTTATTGACATTATAAGGGCTAGGTTGAACTTGTCTGTTGATTTTAAGATTGAATTGTCTCCAACTGTGATTTAATATATAATGGATGTGATTTTTTTGATTTATGGAAATGTGCTGAGGAAGATGAGGATGGTTTTACACAATTAGATGTATGTATAAATGGTGGTCAAGAGGAAGATATGGAGTCTGAGAAAGGGTTTGGTGCTGGTAGTTGTATACTAGATCCTTCATATAGAAAGAAGATAACACCAAAGAAGAAAGTTGTTTTTAAGCCAAAGGTGACACATAGGAAGAGTCCTAGACTAAAAGAACAGTCAGAAAGAAAGAATCAAGGAGTGGGGACAAGTAAGGATAGAAAATTGGTATTTGAAGATGAAGTTGGGAATGAAAGTGAAGTTCAACCTACACAATGCAGTGTTGCTGACAATTGTACACAAGCTAGTACAATTGAAGATGCAACCCTAGTCGATGAGGAGGAAGAACCCCTACACCTATTTAATGAAGCTGAAGATGACTGTCATCCTGATGATAACATTGAAGATAGGTATGATGGGTCTGATGAAAATGGAAATGAGACTGATTTTAATGGGTTTGGTGATTGGTCTGGGCCTGGGTCTACTAATGGTAAAGGGTTTGGTGATGGTAATGGTTCTGGGTCTGTTGATGGGTTTGGTGATGCTAATGGGTCTGGGTCTGCTGATGGGTTTGGTGATGGGTCTGGTAATGGGTCTAGTGAAGGCAATGGGTCTAAGTGGGATGATGATATGGAAGCTGAGTGGCAGCACTGTTATGGTGGTAACCATGCTGAGGACCCAGTGGATGTGTCTTTGCAAGATGAGAAAGCTCATGATGAGATTCCGGGTGTATTGCGTGTGGGAATGGTTTTTGAAGATAGAAAAGCTTTCACTGACCACCGTAGGTACTACGCAGTGAAGAACAAACCTAATTTTAGGTTTAACAAGTGTGATAATGAAAGAGTGTATGTTGTATGTAAGAATAAGTTACTAGCACAACTTCAACTCCAAAGAAGAAGAACAAGGGCACCAGGATCCGTAGGAGTAGGGGAAGTGCATATACAACTTCATCATCTAAAGCTCCTAAGAATACCACTGCGGCTACTTCTTCATCCAGAACTACTAAGCCAAAAGGGAAACATGCTAAAACTAAGGAGCTGACCCTGTCAAGCAAAGGAGCTGGTTTGACTATGTTCGTTAGTAATATCAACAAAGGAGCATGCCATGTATTATTAACACTTTCAACTATCATGCAGGCTCAAAAAGACAAAGGAAGCATAAAGTTCATTTTGATTTGTGAGTTTAATGTTTTTTGAATGTTATGAAACACATGGATGGTTGCGTTTGTGTGGATTTTCTTTGTTTAACTTTCAATTTCAGACAATACTAGTACTTAGTTTGTTTTAAAATGTGATTATTTGCAATTTCAGACTTGCAACAGGTTCAATTTCAGACTTGAAACAGGTTCAATTTCACCACTAACATAACAGTCAAAAGTATTTTTTGTCATTTTTTTAAAACTAAGGGGTAATAAGGTCATTTCGAGTAAATTAAGGTTTCTTACACTTTCAAAATTTCGAAAAAAATTTAACCGTCGGATCGTAGTTGACACGTGTCGATAATCTACAAATTTGGGACCTGTGGGAATCAATTCTAAATGACAGGGGTATTATTGTCTGAAATTGGCACGTGCGGCCTCACACATGTGCATTTTTGATTATTTAACGATTAAAATGGATGGCTAGGACATATCCCTTAATTCCAGCCGTTACAGGAAATATCCTCAACTGAGGCATATAATTTAGGACATATTCCTAAAAACCCCTTAGAAATTCTTGGTCGGAATCAGGCTTGCAATTGCAATGCTGAAAAAACTTGAGTTAGACAGCATCCCTACGTGGAAAAAGCGAGAAGGGGCTTCAGGCCTCCGGCGGCCGTTTTTCAAACCTTGGATGGCTGTTTTGGACTGTTAATCATCATGATTCATGAACATCTATACTATTTTTTCATTTAATCAAATAATAATACTCGTTCCTCCAGAAAAAGTGATACCGTCATTTTTTTCAATTTATCCTATTTTTAGATAAAAATGAAACTATAAAAGTATCATTTTTTTAGCGACGTATGTAATATATATTATCACTAGGTTTAAACCTGTGCGGTATCGGTACGAGCTATATCTTATAGTTGGTTTCTATGAAATAATAAAAGCTTTGATATAGTATCATTCAGAGATAAGGAAAATAAATCAAATTTATTATCCCAAATGCTTGGAATCAATGTCACATATTAACCCAACAACTTAGTTATCCTTATTTGATAAGCCACGCTGTTATACAATGATAAGCCGAGACTTGAAAAGGATGAAAAAAGGTGCAGTCATTTGCTTCATAATTTAAGCCTAGAAATCAGAAGAAGAAAAAAAGTGCAATAAGTGGGTGTATACGGCTAAAAAAGGAAGGATCGTATGCATGTTCCTGCATACCCCTCACTAGAATTTCTACTTGCAAGCATGATCAATGTTAGAATCCTCCTAAAGCATATTAAGGACTGTAACTGTAATACCACGATTCGGCAGGTAGGGTTCGCCATATGGAATATAGGTAATGGTTTGTCCTTTCCTAACACCGAGGCCTTTTCAGCACAACTGGCTCAGAGTTGGCAAAAAGCTCTGCAGTTAAGCGTGCTCGGGCGGGAGTAATCCAGGGATGGGTGACCTCCTGGGAAGCCGCTGCTGGATAACCGCAGTGGTGCCCGTTGAAAACCCCACACTGCCGAATAACCGCAGTGGCTAAGTGGGGACAATATCGGTGGAAGGTCGGATCATTACAAAATGGTATCAGATCCGACGGTGGGTCACCTGCCGAGGGTGAGAGAGTACGATGGACGGGGTGTTCCAGGTATTGGTCTCATGGGTGGCAGGGAACGTCGGAGATCTGGGCTTGAATATATTCTGGAGCCGAGGACGGCTCCAATTTAAGGTGGTGGTATTGTAATACCCCGATTCGGTAGGTAGGGTTCGCCGTATGGAATATAAGTAGTGGTTTGTCCTTTCCTAACACCGAGACCTTTTCAGCACAACTGGCTCAGAGTTGGCAAAAATCTCTGCAGTTAAGCGTGCTCGGGCAAGAGTAATCTAGGGATGGGTGACCTCTCGGGAAACTGTTGCTGGATGACCGCAGCGGTATTCGTAGAAAACCCCATACTGCCGGATAACCGCAGTGGCTAAGTGGAGACAATATCGATGGAAGGTCGGGTCATTACAGTAACGATTCATGAGATCAGTCAACGATGTATCTAATTCCTTCTCGAGGTTAACCTCTTCTTGCAAATACTTGCATTTCAGGTTTGCTTTCTTCTTATCATGCAATTTAATCAGGCGCTCTCTTTCTTCTTAAAATTGTTCTATGCCTTTCGATTGTATGAGGTGTCCTAGATTTTTCTACTTATAATGGTCGTTTCTCTTGTAAAGTCAAAACCCAATGGTATCAAAATAAGTTGTCATTTCAAAGTTACCCAGACCTAAAATTAACCATAAGCTTTTAATATAAGGATCAAAGGTTCACCTTGACTTATCTGCTTGAATGTTGTTTTCTCCCTGTCCAAACACGCTCCAGCACTGCACATTAGATGAAAAATATATACGACAACATATAAACTAATGACTTTTTTAATATTTCTATTGTAATTCTTAAATTTACCTTGACTTCTTCTTGTATCGACATAATTTTTATCACACTTACAGTTTCTTCGTGTGGGCCTAAAGTTGAGAATTTGGGTAATGGTCGGCAGACTATTGTTGTAGACCTACCCATATGCAAATAGAAAATTTTATTTACATATAAAATACTTTAAAAGATCCTTGAAAATCTAGCAATGAGCAACATAGATAACATTATACGCCGGTGGTTATTATACCACCAAAAAAAAAATCTACTTGTGTATCCCCATATGATCAAAATTGATATTGAATTTAGTATATACAAAGAAACAACAAATTTTACTAAGATTTTGTAGAGAATGCAAAATTCCTTCGTCTTTCATGTCCAAAAATACAACAATGTATGGAGACTTGGGAGAGATGTTTATGATGGGTTGAGCACTTTCATGTGAATCGATCAACTGGCTCAGGCTCAAAGAGTAGCAATCCTTCTAAAACTAAGAATCTAATTCTTTTACATTCAGGCAAAACCAAAGATAGGATTTTGTTTCAGTTAACGACTGTCAAGAATAATACTGGTTAAATATAAATCCCAAAGTGCACATTTTAAAAGAAATGACAAAAATCACAAAGATGCCAGGTTCAACTGCATTGTTTTTTTCTATCACACTCTTCCTAAGTTCACCGCAACACAAAATTATCTGAATAACATTCTAGCAATGTGCACTCTATCAAGCACATAACTAAAAACCTCCATATGAAGCCCAGTTATACCAATGAAACAGATCTTTCCTTCTTTCTTTAACTTTTGAAGTGCAGGAATGGTCTCATTCACGATCTATTATATAATCAAGAAAAGAATTGATTGAAATTGAGATGTAAACAAATAAATTAACCTAAGAAAACACAAAAGAAATTGATAATCACCTGATCTAGACCACCAAATTCAATATCATGGCATTGAAGAATATAAACATAATTAAGTTTCAATCTTGACAGACTTTCATCAATACTCTCTTTAATTCTCTCAGCACCAAATCAACATTCTTAGCCGAAGCTTTCTGAAACACTCCTTGAGAGCCCCATCAAGATGAACCACCTGATCTTCAGGCGCTGAATTCTAAACTCTAAAAGCCATATACAGGCATAATATCGGGGAAATGCCACCATCGATGTAATACTGCTCGGGACTGTGATTATCATTCTGTGGGGAAACCATAAGCCCTCCCATATTCACTTCCAAGGCGTCCAAGAAGGAAATTGAGTTTCTGGTAGGAGTAAACTATATATTAAGATCACCTGATGAAGTAATGTTCACCGATAATTCCTCCAAAACTATTTAGATGCTGGACATCTCTAAGGAAAAATTGCTGGGTGGTAACATTTTTTTTTTGCAACTTATATCATAGCTTTAAAAATGAATTGGAAGAAGTAAAAACATGTAGGAATTTCAAATTCGAAATGTATGAGATGTAATTCCATGGATTATCTAATTTATCTGATTAAGAAGTAAACCATAGGACATAGGTTGTTAAGAGTTCACACTCGAATTCGTACTGGCTAAAATGTATTTTTTGGTTGAGAGAGTTTGATATTTCGGTGTGACTGAAAAACTCTACCCTGAATCACTAAATTGATAGGTGATCTATAATTATAGGACTAAATCCAGTAGACACATGAACATGACTTGAAATGAATGAAACCCGTATGACCACCGATGTAAGTTCTTTAGTGCCCATCACGAGATACAAACATAAATTAAACAAATTAATTCTTTCAACTATTCGTGTGGTCTATATATATTACACCCATTTGCTTGAATTGATAAATACTATCTTCTTTTTTCTCAATTTTGTTTTTTTGAATAAAATTAAAACAACAAAATAAAGTCAAATGGGATCTGAAGAAAACTTAGCCAACTTGAAGAGCCCCACCACCGTCCCCCTTGCTTTGAATAACATATTTTGCCGTTTCTGCTTGGACAGTGAATTGAAGAGGTACCCTTATCTTTTGAAGCCTGATATAGGGGCTCCAACATCAATAGAGGGGTTCCAATAATAAGACGAAATAGGAACACTATGAAGTAAAACTTAAAAACCCCTTATCCATAATATTTTCACAATATCCAAATCACCCTTTATTAATATGTTAATTACCTTAAATAGTGAAAATTTAATTAAGCTAATCATGGTTAATTAAACTTAATCTTTGACTAACACAAATTGAAATCAATTTTTTTTTTTTTTTGATTTGTGATTTGGGGATGAAAAACTAGATGAAGTGTGAGAAAAAAATTTCGTTTTTTTTTTAAACCCTAGTTTTTAATTTAATCAACCATAGTAACCATTTAGGTCTTTCTAGATTAAAATCTTGATCATTTTATGGCTCAAATTAGATGAAATCACGAATTGAAAGTTTGATTTTGTGTGATTCAGAGACAGTTACGGTTGGGTTTCATTACGAACCCAACCGTAACACCAAGAACACCGAAGAACACCTTCAGTTACGGTTGGGTTTTGACTCCAAACCCAACCGTAACCTCAAGAACACTATGAACACCCTTTGAACACATAGTTACGGTTGGGTTTGGCTTAAAACCCAA
>JAJJMC010020031.1:2782096-2828169 GCA_023531435.1 Papaver californicum | reverse complement strand
CCAAAGAAATCAGGAGCTGCAGTGCTGCTTTCAGATTCATATGCATTGAAAAGTTGGCTCAAGTCTGTTTTGAATTTCTCATACTCATCTCCATAGTCATCAAAACCATACAATTTCTTATATGTGTACTTTACCCATTTTGCCTTGTACCTTGGATCTAAAACCACTCCAATGCTCATAACCAAATTGCAGTCACTCCAATATGCATTAAACTTTTCTCTCACTTTTAACCCCATTTCTTTGATATAGACAAAAGAACTATCTTCCCAACTTTTGATGCATTTGTTAACTTCATACACCCCATTATAATACAAGTTTGCAGTTGGATACTTAATCCCTGCAAACTTATTTGAAATATCATTAAAAACCTCTAAACAATTGCAAATTACTTTTCCTTGTTCACACTGCTGTCTAGATGGAAGAAGATTGAAATCAAGATCAAACTCATTTAGTCTTTCAAAACCTTCTTGAAGTGCAATTGCATTCTTAAGCATTAGAAAAGTGGAGTTCCACCTTGTGTCCACATCTAAACTAACTGACTTTCCAGACAATCTACATTGTGCCAATGCTGTTTCAAACTTTTCTTTCCTAGCTTGTGAAGACTTAACATATTTAACACACCCTCTAATACCCTCTATAAACTCTGCAGCTACTTTCATACCATACAATACAATCAAATGTAGTATGTGGTTGCTACACCTCATGTGAAACATTTTTCCTTCAAGCAATATACAATTCTTACCATCTAGCCAACTAATCAGATTTCTCATCATAACGCCATTCGCACTAGCATTATCAGCAGTTAAAGCAAACAACTTCCTATCTATGTTCCATTCCAAAGTGCAAGTTTTGATAAAATCTGAGAGAACATCTCCGGTATGTGGTGATGGGACTACAATGTAAGCTAAGGTTTTCTTCTGCAAATTCCACTTATCATCTATAAAATGGCATGTCACACAGCAATAACCATCTTTAGTATGTTTGGCAGTCCACATATCAGTTGTAAGACTACATTTGGAAGTCAAATTATCCAATTGTAGTTGCAATTCAGCTTTCATTTCAACATAACACCTCATTAGATCTGATCTAGTTGTATTCCTAGATGGTATTTTAGCAGCAGGGTTCAAAGACTTACAAGACTCTCTAAAGTAGACATGCTCAACCATGTTAAGAGGGTAATCATGCTTAGCAATCATTTTAACAATGCATAACCTAGTAACATTTGGATCATACTTCCAATTAACTATTTTAGTTGCTTGGTTACCTGCTTTTTTCATTGCTGTAGAAATATTCATCTGTCCTGGCTTGTTTTCTTCTTTCTTGGGGCAGATTTTTAGATGAGCAGACAAGCGGCTAGTTCCTTTTTCACTACATGCTTCAATTACCTTTCCACAATGATGACATTTACCTTCAACGACAGCCTCATACTCATCCAACTTCCCTTTTACAAGCCTTTTAGTAACTTTCCTTGTAAATTCATCCCATACCAGTGACCTTGTTGTTCGCAATTTTTTCATTGCAGCAACAATAATTGGATCATCTTCTTCTGCTTCAACTAGTGCTGGTCTCTTACTAGAAAGTGTTGAAGCAGTTGTTGAACATCCAACACTTTGTTCTCCTAGTTCTTGTTGTGAACAATTTGGTTGACTGCAGCTTGGGGTTCCAACTTGATTGGATTCTCTTTGAGACATTCTGGGAAAAAAAAGAACAAAGTATTAGAGGATAAGCTTTGTATATCAGCTCAAAACACATGGACATAAGCAAAACAATTTTTCCAAAAAGAAACCAAGCATATATCAAATAAACATAATCGGTTGTAGTACCTTTTCAAGTTGTTGGACTCCTTCAGTATATTCTTCCCTTTTTAGTAATGCAAGACCCAAAATATAATGTGCCTGACTGCCTGTCATATATCAAAGGACACAAATATAATTATAATTACGAAAATAGAGTCATATTACTAGAAAAGCAAAGCAGATATTAGGCATGCTCCCAATGAAAGAAGTACAAACACCAGCTAGTCAAAATATAAATGTATAGTTAAGGATGTATCACCTAAAAATAGCTTCTGTAATCTTTGAAATAAAAGGGTCTTTCAAACACATAAGTTATTCTTGTAAGGTATCATTCATCACAGAGGTCGATAAGTCACTGAATTGTGTTGGTGGCATGTGAGATAAACTGAATGCATGTCAGCCATTAAACATCATAAGGAGACAAGGTCAGAAACTTAGGGTGTTAAATCTCAGATTGGCTCGTCGCTTCTCTACCTGTCTCATTTTTACTGCCAAAGTAAATATGAGAAAATTCAAAATATGTTGGCTTTCTGGTTAACAGGTATTCCTCCACTCATTTGACAATAATACAAAATGACATGATGCATCTAAAGACATGGAGATACGAAGAAACAGCTATACGAAGTAACAAGGATGCAAACATATTAGCAGAGTCACCCAAAACCCATAACATGAAAGTTGTTAAGATGGGCATAGGATTCTTTCAAACAGTAGGCAATATGCTATTGCCGTTAATGGTTGTGGTCTGTTTTTATATCATGGTCCTAAGTAAGGGTTCAATAGTGTCCAAAATTTAAGATTTATCAACAAACAACCAAGTGAAATTGATGTACAAGCTGTTTAATGTTTTCTGAATGACACTATTTAAGAGATAAAGAACAGGATATACGAATTTGTCTAACACCTTCAGTTGGCACAGTTCAGCAACAACTTCCTCCAGAATTCTAATTTGTTTGGAACTATACGTCAATCCTGGCATTAGATTAAACAGTGAGAAACGGGCAGAAAATATAAGAAACCAGGACCCAAAGTAATGCAGGCATGTCCATAATCATTTTCTTATGAGACTTTTGTGTACTGTTGAAATTCAATCTGAGATTTTGAAATTCATACCCTAGTCAATAGTTACAATCTGAGTAACAAAATTCATACCCTAATACTGAAAACAGAAAACAAATCAACACCCATATACTGAAAACAGAAAACAAATCAACACCCATATACTGAAACCTAAAAATCAAGTTAATCAACACACCCAATCGAAACCTAAAAATCAAGTTAATCAAATTACTGAAAACTTCCCAAATCACAAAACAAAAACAAATAAATTACCTGGTTGAAGTTTAGATGAAGGAAAAGAATCGCCTGTAGCTCTGACTTGAAGAGTGAAGACTGAAGAGAAGACAGAAGAGAGACTTTCACTTTCAGACGAAATCCCAAAAGAGTAAAGAGGAAGCTGCTGCCTGCCGCTGCTGTGAAATATAATTCAGGGTGCGAAATTCCGAAAAAGCCCCTAGGTTATCGGATTTCGGATTTTAACCTACCGGATGTTGCCTAATCCGGATCCGTTAGGTTAACGTAGCAAAATCAGATAGTCATTCCGATTCCGGAATCCGAAATCCGATAAATCGGATAAAATCCTATAGGATATCGAATTGTCGGAAACGGATTTCGGAATTCGGATGTATATTGACAGCCCTATATACGAGTCTACTTCCAATAGACACTGTTAAGTTTATGAATGTTATGACGACTGCTGATTCACTATCCAAATAAAAAACATCATTAACAGTAAATATGGGATTAATTATAATGATGGAGAAAATGAACTATTATTATTATTTGTTTTTTGATCTTGGTAGAAATGGATATTAGGACCAAGGGGTCACTAAGGAACTAAACTAACTAGCTTATTTTTAAATGAACCTTTAGTCCCATATTGGAGAAATTAAAGATGATTCCTCTCTTATTACCTAGAAAGTTGCTTCTAAGGGAGGGCCCTTATGGTTAGAAGCTTTTATGGTTGAGGGAGGACTAAGGATATGGGCTAGTTGGTGCAACTATGTTTTTCATACACGCGCGGTGCTTCGCACCGAAGCACGCACGCACGGGCTCATGTGTGTGTGCGTGTGCGCTTGCGCCTTGCGGACTTGGGTGTGGCTGCGGGTCCGGGTGTGAGTGTGACTATGGCTACTGCTGCGGGAATGAGTATGGGTGCGAGTGCGGGCGTAGCTAAGGCTGCGAGCCAACCAAGACTTAAGTTTTTTGAACATAATATATTTTCTTAAAAGAATTTAAGACTAAATCAAATTTGCTTTAAATATAGGGGCGTATGACCCGGCGAGATTTTAGGAGAGAATTATTCTTAACCGTTTTAATTCCGTTTTAACCATTAACTCCGTGCTTCATGCGTGGAATTGAATTTCAACCATAATATCCATGATTTATGCATGGAATTGATTATCATACTTTCATCTTCTACCTATAAAAGAAAACGAATTTCTTCATTAGAACTCACTCCAGAAGCAGCTATTACCCTGTCTTCTTTTCCCCTCTTCTTGCTTTGTTTTGTGCACTTTGCTCGTTTATTTCCCTTCCATCTAAATTGATGTTAAGTTCTAGAGGGTGACTAGTATTGTGATTATAATAGTCATAACGGGAAGTTCTATCCTGAACACATCTCCTCTGTTGGGGTATAGCATCTCTCATTATTGAGGAGTACTCGAGGACTATTGTGTTAAGGACAATTTGCTGAGCAGGTGGCTCTGTCCATTGTGTGTATCAATCAGAGATTTCTTAACCTTAACAATTTTCTCATGTTTAGTGCTTTCCATTGTTGCAGTTCCAACAATCTTAACACAATAGTCTTCTTTTGTAACAATGGCCAAAAGTGATGTTGACAAACCACAAAAATTCAGTGGCAAAGATTTTAAAAGATGGCAATCCAAGATGTTGTTCTTTCTGAGTTTTCATATGTTGGATGAATTAGTTCTGAAACCTTTTGATGAGACTGTGAATGATGCGGGAAATGAAAGAGAGTTAGAAAGTTGGGGTAGACAGAACTATATGGCCAAAAATCATATCCTGAACTGTTTAGAAGATGCATTGTATGATTTCTATAACGCAAAAGAGAACTTTTCTGCGTTTGATTTATGGGCTGCTTTAGAAGCAAAATATGAAGCGGAAACTGCTGGAAGTAAGAAGTTTCTTGTAGCCAGGTTCCTGGAATACAAAATGACAAATGACAAATTTGTGGTTGACCAATTCCTTGAACTTCAGCGCATTATCAATGAAATTATTACTGAAGGTATGGTGATAGATGAAACGTTTCAAGTGTCTGCGGTGATTGAGAAATTACCTTCTTCCTGGCCTGAATACAAACGAAGATTGAGACATGAAACTGGTGAAGTCAGTATGGTTGAATTGGGTAAGAAGATTCAAGTGGAAGAATTGTTGTGTACCAAAGACAAAAACATATCTTCCGCAAGGGACATGTCCAACAAAGCTAATGTAATTGAACACAAGTCTTCCAATACTGAAAAGAGCGACCGCAGCAACCGCAAGCCTGGTCATCACAAGAAAGGTACTTTTCTGAAACCCAAATCTGGCATTGGTAAAATTAAAGGTGCGTGTTATGTTTGTGGAATTCCTGGCCATATGACAATGCATTGTAGAAAATGTAAGGACCTTAATAACAAGAAAAACAATGCTAATTTGGTTGAAAGAAACAAGAACGAGTTTTCTGGCACGGTGTATGAAGTCAATTTGGTAACCACTGTGAGAGACTGGTGGGTAGACTCTGGTGCTACCAAACATGTCTGTGAAACCAGAGATATATTCACCTCCTATCATAAGGTATGGGAAGGGGAGAAACTCTACATGGGAAACTCGTCCGCAACACAGGTTCCGGGAAAAGGCAAAGTTGGGCTAAGGCTCACTTATGGCAAAATTCTCACATTGAATGAAGTTCTTCATGTTCCGGACATATGCAAAAATCTTGTATCTTGTGGTGTTTTAGATGATAAGGGTTTTAAACTTATTTTTGAATCTGGGAAAGTTATTGTAACTAAGGGTAAGGACTATATAGGAAAGGGTTATAAGACTGATGGTCTCTACAAACTGAATGTAACCTCTGTTGAATGAATAAAATTGATTCTTCTTATGTTTATGTGTCACTGAATGTTTGGCATGGTAGACTTGGTCATGTAAATTATAAATCAATGAATAAACTGGCTAGCATAGGCTGCATACCCAAATTTACTTTGGAAAATGAACATAAATATGCAATATGCGTTTAATCAAAATATGCTAAAAAATCTTATAGGAAAACTATTCAGAGAAATTCTAAACCCTTAGAATTAATTCATTCATACCTAGTTGACATGAAATCAATTCAAACTAGAGGTGGTAAGAAATGGTTTGTCACTTTTATAGATGATTGTACGAGGTACTATCACATATATTTACTTAAAGGAAATGATGATGCCTTAGAAGCCTTTAAGATTTATAAACTAGAAGTTGAAAACCAAATGAGTGCTACCATTAAAACTGTTAGGTCTGACCGTGTTGGTGAGTATGTAATTCATATAGGAGAGTTTTGCATAGAACATGGCATTATACATGAAGTAACCCCTCTTTATTCACCACAATCTAATGGTGTGGCTGAACAGAAAAACCGAACCCTTAAGGAGATGATGAATGCCATGTTAATTAGTTCAGGACTACCTACAAACTTGTGGGGGGAGGCCGTCCTCTCAGCTTGCTATGTCTTGAACAGAGTACCCTTTAAAGGATCATACAAAACTCCATATTAGTTATGGAAAGGTAGACAACCTTCTTATGCATACTTTAAAGTGTGGGGGTGCTTGGATAAGGTTTCCATTCCTCCACCTAAGAGAACCAAGATAGGACCCAAAACTGTTGACTGTGTCTTCATAAGGTATCCTGAACATACTACTGCATTTAGATTTATGGTTGTGAGTTCTGAAATATCTAAAATTGGTGTGAATACTATTATGGAATCTAGGGATGTTGTGTTCTTTGAAAATATTTTTCCTTTGAAATCTGAATCTCGCATGATATGTGTTGATCCCCTAGATGTCCCTTCTACTAGTCAGACATTACCTGTAGAGAGATGAATTTGAGCCTAGAAGAGGTAAAAGACTTAGAACTGAAAAATCTTTTGGGCCAGACTTCATAACATGCTTAGCTGAGACCGATCCACAGACTTATAGAGAAGCCATGACTTCTTCTGAAGCTCAATGGTAGAAAGAAGTTACCATTAGTGAAATGAATTCCATTATACAGAATGATACTTGGGAGATTGTAGATTTACCTCTAGGGTGCAAACCCATAGGTTGTAAATGGATCTTCAAAAAGAAACGTAAAGAAGATGGAACTGTGGAAAAATATAAAGCTAGATTAGTAGCTAAAGGCTATAAACAGATAAAAGGTGTATATTTCTTTGATACTTATTCACATGTTACGATAATTACTTCCATTAGGATGTTAATTGATATTGCTTCCATTCATAACTTACATATACATCAAATGGATGTAAAAACAACTTTTCTAAACGGTGAATTAGATGAAGAAATTTATATGGACCAACCTGAGGGATTTGTAGTGAAAAGTTGTGAAAACAAAGTTTGTAAACTGAATAAATCTTTGTATGGTTTGAAACAAGAACCTAAACAGTGGCATGCAAAATTTGATCATGTGATGATTTCTATTGGTTTTAAAATAAATGAATCTGACAAGTGTGTTTATACTAAAATTGTGAATGATGCATGGGTGATTGTATGCTTGTATGTTGATGATATGATTATACTTGGTACAAACATGGATGTAATTAATTCCACAATAAGCATGTTAAATGAGAACTTTGACATGAAAGACTTAGGCCCCGCAGATGTGATCTTAGAGATGAAGATTAGAATAAATTCTAATGGATATAGTCTTAGTCAATCTCATTATGTTGAATCTGTTCTTAAGAGATATAACCAGTTTGATAGTAAACCTGCTTGTACTCCGTATGATCCTTGTTGTAGACTCAAAAATAATAAGGGTAATGGAGTTTCACAACTTGAATATTCACGTGTAATAGGAAGTCTGATGTATTTGATGAATTGTACGAGACTATACATTGCTTATGCTGTGAGTAGGTTAAGTAGGTATACTTGTAATCCAGGACAGGAGCATTGGGATGCACTTATTAGAGTGTTAAGGTACTTGAAGTACACTATAAACTTTTGTTTAAATTATGAGAGATACCATGCGGTCCTTGAAGATTTTGTGACGCAAACTGGATATCGGACTCAGAGGAGTCTAAGTCTACGAGTGGATATGTCTTCACTCTAGATTGCCGATCTGTATCTTGGAAGAGTTCCAAACAGACATGTATAGCTCGATCCACTATGGAATCGGAGTTTATTGCGTTAGATAAACCAGGAGAGGAAGCCGCTTGGCTAAGATGCTTTTTAGAAGACATTCCTCTTTGGCATAGGCCTGTGCCAGCTGTATCTATACATTGTGATAGTCAAGCTACAATAGCTAATGCTAAAAACAACAACTATAATGGAAAGTCTATACACATTCGTAGAAGACACAATTCCTTAAAACAAATAATCTCAACTGGCGTTATTTCTGTTGACTTTGTGAGGTCTGAGAAGAATATCGCGGACTCTTTGACGAAAGGTTTGTCCAAGGAGATAGTTAGTAATGCATCGAGGGGGATGAGGCTTAAGCTCATCAAATAAACTTGCCATGAAGGATACTCAACCTTGCTGACTGGAGATCCCAAGATCAAGGTTTCGAATGAGACAACTAATTTGTGGTGGGTTAAAGGTAAAACACTATCAGAGAATTTTATTCTCTATCCCTTCCCTATGGTGTAGACGTGATAGTGTGACTGCATGTGAGGATGACTTTTTATTAAGTCTTAATGAGTTCTATAGTTTCAATTTAAGATTGAAGTGGGGTGTAGCAGTAAACACTCTTGATAGAACTCACCTATCTGAATGAGGAAGTGGGCCGCTTCCTATGAGAATTGAGCTGATTCTCTAGAGCATTTTGAGTAGCGGGATACGTCCAGGGTCAAAATGGACACAAAGGCACGAACTTGACAGCACCTAGAGAGATATCACGCGTGGAAGTTATTGATCAACTACACCAAACGATGGCAGTTCAAGACATCGCGTTCACTGTCCATCAAGTAGTTCCGGTGATTTCTCACTAAGCAAAGATTCAAGACCTTATGGACACCTATTGCCTAAGTGGTATTTCTCGCTTTCTAATTTCTGATTTTCATCGGGTTTTCATTCATGTGGGGGATTGTTGGAGAAAATGAACTATTACTATTACTTGTTTTTTGGTCTTGGTAGGAATGGATCTTAGGACCAAAAGGTCACTAAGGAACTAAGCTAACTAGCTCATTTTCACTTTTTTGAATGAACCTTTAGTCCCACATTGGAGAAACTAAAGCTGATTCCTCTCCTTATTACCTAAAAAGTTGCTTCTAAGGGAGGGCCCTTAGGGTTTAGAAGCTTTTGTGGTTGGGGGAGGACTAAGGCTATGGGCTAGTTGGTGCAACCATGCTTTTCACACACGCGCGGCCGAAATCTCGACGGTAATACCGGTTTCGGTCCTCATCCGAAACGAGACACGCTATACCGCCGATACGGTATTTGGCCGATAATTTCGGACGAGATGACCCGAAATGAGTTGACCGATATGGTCGAAATTAAGGTTTTCAATTAAAAAAAAAATCCAAAAAAAAATAAAAATGAATTTCCTTATCCTAGTTCTAGGGTTTTCAATTGTTACTCATATTTTTTATGGTTATTTAAAAAAATGGATACTAGTTTTATATCTTAATAGGACAAATATAGAAAAAACGTTTGATATAATAATTATAGGTATCAAATGTGTGGACCGATATTTCGCTGATATTTGGAACCGAAATCTTCCCGATACAAAGGAAGACCAGTGTATCGCTCTCGACCGATAAAAAGCGAAATTCGATGTTGACTACATTGAGTATAACTAACATTTGTCTAGATTGACTCGGCAGATTTGAATCGAACGAGTCTGATTTGCCTGATTTTGTAAATGTGGAACTTACTATTGGCCTTGTTGTAGTAAGTTCTCTATATTTTTATACTGACTCACGCGTATCCAATCAGACCTGAATAAGTTGGCTTGATTTGGACATAATGCCACCATTATCTCTGGCTTCGTTAACAAAATTTATTCATGAGTCTGAGTCAGTTGAGTCTGATTGAGTTGAACGATCCAGAAGAAAAGAGTTACCACTTGCAACTAATTTGTTTTTGTAGATGTTGAATTAGTATGCCTCTTCTTGATTTTATTAGTGCTTGTACTGAATTACCTTGTTTCTGACAACTGTAGATGCCAAGCGTTTGATTGGGAGAAGGTTTTCTGATCCATCAGTTCATGCTGATATGAAGCATTGGCCTTTCAAGGTTATCGCTGGACCAGGTGAAAAGCCCATGATTATTGTCACATACAAAGGCGAAGAGAAGCAATTTTCATCTGAAGAAATATCATCAATGGTTCTTATTAAGATGCGTGAGATTGCAGAAGCTTACCTTGGTTCTTCTATAAAGAATGCTGTTGTTACTGTCCCTGCATACTTCAATGATTCGCAGCGTCAAGCTACAAAGGATGCTGGTGCCATTGCTGGTCTTAACGTCATGAGAATAATCAATGAACCAACTGCTGCTGCAATTGCATATGGTCTTGATAAGAAGGCGTCTGAGTGCTGGGGAAAAGAACGTTCTTATTTTTGATCTTGGTGGTGGTACATTTGATGTTTCGTTACTGACTATTGAAGAGGGTATTCTCGAAGTGAAGGCTACTGCTGGAGATACCCATGTTGGAGGAGAAGATTTTGATAATAGAATGGTGAATCACTTTGTGCAGGAGTTTAAAAGGAAGAACAAGAAGGACATCAGTGGAAACCCCAGGGCTTTAAGGAGGCTGAGAACATCGTGTGAGAGAGAGCAAAGGGGACTCTCTCGTCCACTGCCCAGACCACTATTGAGATTAATTCTTTATATGAAGGTGTTGATTTTTACACATCCATTACTCGTGCGAGATTTGAAGAGATGAACATAGATTTGTTCAGGAAGTGTATGGAGCCTGTTGAGAAGTGTTTGAGGGATGCTAAGATGGACAAGAATAGTGTTCATGATGTTGTTCTAGTTGGTGGATCAACTAGGATTCCTAAAGTGCAGCAATTGTTGCAGGAGTTCTTTAATGGGAAAGAACTTTGCAAGAGTATCAACCCTGATGAAGCTGTGGATTATGAGCGGCTGTGCAGGTGGCAATTTTGAGTGGTGAAGGTAATCAGGAAGTGCAGGACTTGTTGCTGTTGGATGTTACTCCTCTCTCCCTTGGACTGGAGACAGCTGGAGGGGTTATGACTACATTGATTCCTAGAAACACCACCATTCCCACCAAAAAGGAGCAAGTTTTCTCTACCTACTCCGACAACCAGCCTGGAGTGTTAATTCAGGTGTATGAAGGAGAGCGAGCAAGAACCAAGGATAACAACTTGCTTGGTAAATTTGAGCTTTCTGGAATTCCACCTGCACCTCGTTGTGTTCCTCAATCACTGTGTGCTTTGACATTGATGCAAATGGTATTCTGAATGTATCTGCTGAGGATAAAACCACTGGGCAAAAGAACAAGATCACGATCACTAATGACAAAGGAAGGTTGTCGAAGGAGGTGATTGGAAAGATGGTGCAAGAGGCAGAAAGGTACAAGACAGAGGATGAACAGCACAGGCAGAAAGTTGAGTCAAAGAATGTTTTGAAGAACTATGCTTACAATATGAGGAATACTATCAAGGACGAGAAAATTGCTGGGAAATTGGCACCAGCTGACAAGAAGAAAATAGAGGATGCTATTGAAGCTGCTATCCAGTGGCTTGACACCAACCAGCTTGCTGAGGCGGAGGAGTTTGATGACAAGATGAAAGAGCTGGAGAGTCTCTGCAATCCAATTATTGCTAAGATGTATCAAGGTGGTGTTGGACCTGACATGGGTGGTGCTGGTGGTGTGGATGAAGATGGTCCTTCAGTGGGTGCTGGTAGTGGTGCGGGACCTAAGATCGAGGAGGTTGATTAAGTGTAAGTGTGTAACTCGGAGAAGGGATAATGTTGTTGCTAGGGGGCTTTGATGTTGATGGGTTGTGTTCAGTTTAGTTTAGTCTTTTCCTAATTCTGATATTAAGATGGGCGGACTGTTGGTTATGATTTGAAGTTTAAATACTTTTAATGGAAATATCTTAGTTTTTATGCTTCTTACTGGTTCTCTAAAACTTCTTATGGTTTCTCTGGCCTTGCGCACATCTTGTGAGCATTATCCGTGCCTCAAACTTGAAGCTTTAAGGAACACTAGCTCTGCCTAAAAGGTTGATTTCTTTTGACACATTGAAACCATGTCTAGAGAGAACAGTTCCAAAACAAACTTAATCATATCTAAAGCGAAAAAGAAGAAGAAAAGATATAAAAGAGCTAGTATAAAGGATAGCTACCCCATGAAGTCCCAGGTTTGGATAAGACTTTCTGGAATAAGGATTTCTTTATATCTTTTCTTACGGGGTTTGTAGAAGCTTCATCGATGCCATATAGAAGCCACCGCATACCACAAATAAATGCCTTCCCCTTGAAATCATGCTAAATGTTGTGCAGTTTCCGTTGAAAAATAATATATTTAAAATATGAATTTTAAGGTTTTAAGAAAATAATAGATTTTTGTTTTTTTTATGAATGAAAAACTCATAAGTCCCACATTGGAGAGTTTCCAATCTTAAACTGTTTTAAGAGACTATATAAAATTATTAGTCCCACATCGGGGAGATAACTCTTCTTAAGTATACTAGGTTATTATATAAACAAGCTCTTTTCTCAACCTAAAGGATCAATCAAAGGAAAAAAGGTTTCTCCATATTTTTGGAGAGACCAAAAGAAAAATATTTTTCTATTGTTTTTCTTAAGCTTTCGTGATTTTCCTTGAGGGTTTTTTCGGAGTTGCCAAGCTCAAGTTGAGCATCTACTACGAGTGCTAGTAGTAGGTGTAGTAGGGTGTTTTATCCTGGAGGCATCCGCCCTGTGGAGGCTATAGCATCACTCTTGAGTGTAGCCGGGCGCTAGTGTCTTAAGGACAGCGTGTTGAACATGTGACTCACTCTGTTTTCCAAAGTTTTGCCATGTTGTTGTTGCGGAGATCTGAGGAGCTTATACGTTTTTTCAAATCGATCACTTCCAATACAAAAGAGCTAAGTATCAATAACTTTTGTTTATTTGAGCTAAATATCAATAACTTTTGTTTATTTGAAATTTCTTCATTTTGATTATTGCGCCCAACAATCTTAAGACATTAGCTTTAGTAGTAATCAAAAATGAATGCTCTATTTGTGAATCGTTGACGTTGATATTATGTTGGAAAACAAAGAATATTAATTGTGAAGTGAAATACAAAATTGAGTTTTTTGGTCAGCTGTAGAGTTTCGAGTATATCTCTTAACTTAGAAGGAATTTTGACAAATCCTTTTAGCGAATATAGTAGACATCTTGATAGTTACCTACACCAAATTTCAGAATTTTTGGAGTTGTAAAAGTATATTTTAGGTATTTTATAAAACTGAGAAACGTTCCTGAAAAACTCTGACGGGCAGAAAATATTGTTGACTAAATTAGTTTTCTGGAGTAACCATTTGTTTTTTGAAATTGTGATTCGAACGAAGTTTGTAGCTCTAGATGTTATCTTCAAAATTCATTTTTTATTTTCCGATTCTGAATTGCGGTTTGTGAGATATGGTGTTTGTAAAAACGTTGCGTATGTTTTTCCAGAATATCAATAACTGTATCTAAGCTCTAGATTAGTATGAGATCTTGCAACCATTTACAGTGGTACTTTTCACCTTGGATATAACATGAAAAACCGGTACTAGTGAGTGCTTTTATCCATGATAGACTTGAGATTTCAA
Organism: Papaver californicum; assembly: GCA_023531435.1. Taxonomy (NCBI): domain Eukaryota; kingdom Viridiplantae; phylum Streptophyta; class Magnoliopsida; order Ranunculales; family Papaveraceae; genus Papaver; species Papaver californicum. The sequence goes on along the minus strand of JAJJMC010020031.1, from coordinate 2,814,354 downwards.
TTTAGTTGAAATATTTATCATAAACAACTTAGAGCAAGTAACGAATTGATTTTTGTGACTTAAAGTGATAATCTCTTATATGTGTTAGATTACTATCACATTGCTAATGAATAAGATGTTAAATCAGTTGTGTATGAGTTATCAATTGTGTTATGAATCACTTTGATTATATGTGCTTTGTGTAGTATCAATTGGCGTGAATCACATGATTGGTTAATAATTGTGTATTAGCAATTTCTATGGTGATTTCTAAATCATTTCGAATATGTTACCTTTCGTTGAAAATATGAGAATCATAATACACTAGTATACCATAGTCGTATGGATAGTGAGGGTATAAAGTATCTTTTAGTAACTAGTGCAACAAGAAGGTTAAGCGATCAAATGTGCTTGAATTGATACGTATGTACACAAAATTTTTATTACCAAGTTTGTTACTTACTTATGATAGTGATAGTCTAATGTGAAGAGAGACTTAAGTAACTTGATAACTATGTGTTCGCAATAAATATTTTGATAAGATGATCACTTATAATTTCTTGATAATTTTATATTACCTATGACGAATGAAAGTACCAACCAATTTTTTGAATCCTAGTTGGTCAGAAGTTTTATCATCTTAAGTTGAATGATAAATTTAGTGTTAATCTCTGATAACTTATATTTATTTATTTTAGTTGTATGCTTATCTCCTAGGAATAGAGAATTGTATATTCAAATTTGAATGTAACAATTGACATTTTTACTGTGTTAAGTAATTTTACTTTTCAGTGGAGATGATAAAAAGAATTGGTTGGTAAATGCCAGAAAAGGCATGTTTTGTCTTCTACCAGGAATGGAAAAGATTAAAAGCATTTTCATGAACAATTCAACTATCAAAATAGTTGAAGAAATAGGTAAATGATATGCAAGGCCTGTCAGGTATGGACATTAATCAGATTATGATATCATTCTCAATATCTGCATTGCGAATTAAAACTAGTGCCAAATGCTATCTACCTAAGTTACTATGAAATGTTATACTTGGAAATATGGTCTTGTTATGCTTTGAGTGTTAGCTTAATAAAACAAGACAACAATAGATAAAAGGGAAAATCTTCAATGAATTGAGAATGAATACATGAGCATGTTAAATCATAATGTTGGTATAGAGTACCATTATATGGTGTGTCTTAGTTAGATGCAACCTAAAGGACACATAATTGTAGTTTCTTATGTTGAGAAGTCCTGATAATTGTGGGGAGCCTTATGTCTCAACTGTGGGGTATAAGATGGAAACAAGTGTTTGTTTGATTTCTCAAGTAGATTCATAGAACACCCTAGACTAATATGTGACCTACCCTGTAGACCTCAATTGTGGGGGTCTAAGGTGAGAATGAAGAGTCGACTTCTTTAGCAAATCATTGCATATGATCACCAAAACTTTAGTATGATAATTTGAAAGTTTTGAAGCTAACAACATTTAATTAAAGTAAATTTTATTGTTGAGGATGTTGAGTTCTCGATAATAGTTTTCTGAGGTCGGGTTCTCACACGAGATTGAATAAGTTATTCAGAGACTTGATTTTGTGAAATTGTTGTTAGAGAATAAAGTAGTGATATTTTGGCACATACTCACATGACTCTAAAATTACTATATCAGACATTGTTTTCCACTATTATCAGTATGCTACATTAGATGGATGTTGAGACATTATACATAAATGATTAGTCAAAGGTGGAAAAACCTTAAAGGTTTGGTTAGCGCTAGGGGTACAAAACTGATTACACCTACATATAATTGACCTGAACCAAGATGTAAGTCAATGACCTATAAATATTTTTATGTGATGATGATGAATACTAGTGATGTACACTAATGAATTTGATAATGTATTTACACTAATTCAATTGAAGGTGCATATGTTTAGCATGCCTTTGTTACGTGTTTTACAACCACTAACAATTTTTGTTGTTTAAAGTTTGACAGGAAACTAATATGTTGTTGAAGTGGTCTAAAGGATCAGAAAGAACCAAAATCAAATTTTGATGATATAGTTTCTGCCAAATGTGTGTTGTAAAATAGGTGTGCGTGTTTCCCATTTTATCATGGATAATTACAGGGTTGCTCTGATCACAGGACCAGAAACTTGGGATGCTTGAGGTACATATTTAATTTCAAATATGTGATATATATTGCACCAATCTTTGGAGGAAGATGTAATGACCGTACTAGTAAGTAGTACATGTATCTTGTGTATGCCTTTATATGCTTTACAACCACTAGAAAAAATGTGATGTTTGTGATTTGATTGAAAGACTAAGTTATTATAGACATGCATGATCCAAAATTTCATTGGAACCAGAAGAAATTCTGACGGGAATGGTCTTTGTAAAACTCGATGCGTTTAATGTGTGTTGTAAATGTGCAGTGAATTAGGTGTACAAATATACTTGTGATCCCAGAAGAATTAATGGGATGATATAATCAGAAATTTGAAGTACCTGAGGCATATTTTAAATTTTGTATGTGCATGATACATATTACGCTGACCTTAAGAGATGTTGTGATTTCAGGTTTTGGAAAATCTTAGCCTATGTGTGTACTCTTAAGATGTATAATTAGTTGGAAATCCTCCAACAGACATGAAGAACTCGACTGAGATGAAATCAGAGTTCGTTTGCTTAAATTAAAGCATAAGAGGAAGGTGAATTGCTAAAACCCTTTTGTTGGGTATTCCTCTGTGACTGAAGCCTGTGGCCACCATCGGTGAAGCTCAATTGACTATGTGAGTCTAAAGTAAATGAGCAAGGAAAAGTCTAGACAAACTCAGAGAAGGCTAATTCGGTAAGACAACTACTCTCTAATGAAGTGATTTTTGTATACTTAGTGAAGTCAAGAGAAAAATCAGTGGATCCTTTGACGGAAGGATAATCTAGAGAGATAGTTTGTTATTGCATCGAGGGGGATGGGACTTAAGCTCAAGAAATAAAATTGCCATGAAGGACACTCAACCTTAGTGACTGGAGATCCCAAGATCAAGGTTCAATGAGACAACTAATTTGTGGTAATTAAAGGTATGTACTATCAAGAGAATTACATTCTCTGTCCCTCCTTATGGTGCATTGTTGTGATAGTGTGACTGCATGTGAAGGATGACTTTTAAGAAGTCTTAATGAGTTTTATAGTTTCAATTTAAGATTGAAGTGGGGTGTAGAAGTAACACTCTTGATAGAACTCATCTATCTGAATGAGGAAGTGGGCCGCTTCCTATGAGAATATGAGCTGATTCTTTAGAGCATTCTGAGAAACGGGATATTTGCTCAGGGCCAAAATGAGCACAACGGCACGAGCTTGGCAGCAACCTTGGAGATATCATGCGTGGTGGTTATCGCGAATTACACCAAACGCTAGTAGTTCAAGACATCGCGTTCACTGTCTCTAGCAAGTAGTTCCGGTAATCTCTCACTAAGCAAAGGTTCAAGACCTCATGGACACCTCTGCCTAAAATGGTATTTCCTACGTTTTATGTGATTTTTCGTTTTTTTTTTTTTTTTTGAGATTTAATTCATTTTGAGAAAATGAGTTTTATGTTGTTTTTTATGGTCTTAGTATTACTGATACTTAGTACCTAAGGGTCACTAAGGGATCACTGGCTCATTTTCACTTTGGTGAACGGAACCTTAAGTCCCACTATGGAAAACTAAAGATGAAAGCTCTCTATACTATTATGATTTATGCAATCAATAGTATGACCCTGGGGTCAACACACTTTTGTGTGAGGGAGAGGACGTTGGAATGGCTAGTATGATTTCAATACACACGGTTTAGCTGATTGTTCAGACAGTTCGATCGGGTCGTGGAATTGGGGTAATGATTTACCAAGATCTATTTATGTTTTTCATGTTTTACTTAGGTTTTTCATTCATGTGGGGGATTGTTGGAAAACAATATATATAAAATATGAATTTTAAGGTTTTAAGAAAATAAATAGATTCTTGTTTTCTTTTATGAATGAAAAACTCATTAGTCCCACATTGGAGAGTTTCCAATCTTAAGCTGTTTTAAGAGACTATATAAAATTATTAGTCACACATCAGGGAGATCACTCTTCTTAAGTAGTACTAGGTTATTATATAAACAAGTTATTTTCTCAACCTAAAGGATAAATCCAAGGAAAAAGGGTTTCTCCATATTTTGGGAGAGACCAAAAGAAAAATATTTTTCTATTGTTTTTCTTAAGCTTTCGCGATTTTCCTTGAGGGTTTTTTCAGAGTTGTCAAGCTCAAGTTGAGCATCTACTACGAGTGCTAGTAGTAGGTGTAGTAGGGTGTTTTATCCTGGAGGCATACGCCCTGTGGAGGCTATAGCATCACTCTTGAGTGTAGTCGGGCGCTAATGGCTTAAGGACAGCGTGTTGAACACGTGACTCACTCTGTTTTCCAAAGTTTTGCCATGTTGTTGTTGCGGATATCTGGGGAGATTATCCGTTTTTTCAAATCGATCACTTCCAATACAAAATAGCTAAGTATCAATAACTTTTGTTTATTTAAAATTTCTCATTTTGATTATTGCGCCCAACAGTTTCTCCTAGAACTACTATTTATTGCTTTTATTTCTTCTTCTGACTCTAACTCTACTATCTCAAATTCTCCTAGAATTAATAACATACAATGTTACAAAATACCTATTAGACACGAGGATTACGGTTAGACTTAATCAGGTTACTTTCTAAATTTGGGTTAATTGATCGTTTAACCAAAACAAGATTAGATGATTAAGGGGGTAGTAATGAACTACGACATGCTTGATCCCTTCTAGGATATATAGACAGCCGCATTGTGGTTCAGAATTTATATTATAATTAAATGTTTAGTCTTATTCTCTCATTTTGTTGATCGGTGATGTGATTAGTTGCTTAAATATCGTATAATGGGCAAATATCTTTGTTCTGTCATATGTCTATGATAGTTTTTCATATTCTTTTGAAAGAGCCTTGTCATTCATATAAAACATGGACCTTAATCACATGGGTAGCTTGACTTGAGTCACTTTGATTGCAAAGTGTTCAGTAAAATAAAAATGCCTATAATCAGGATGGGAGTCTAACTTGTAGGTAAAATCTTGATTGTTTTGGTGAGAATTTGTCAATGTTATGATTGCGGAAAATGGTCGCCTATCCTATATCCTACTTTAACGTGTCAGAAGGGCTTAGCATTTTTATTTAGGATTCATAACGTACATCACGTCACCTGAAAGCTAGGGTTATCGGGTTTTACATAGACATTGTAACCTCCAAATGTGCCTAAGAGCATCTCCAATGATAATTTGGTGTGAGTGATATGTGGATGTTTTTTTCCACTAATATAAGATTAAAATCTCCTTAACATGAGGAGGTGAATAAAAACATCTCCAATCATAATTATCTTTAATTTTAGTTGAGAACTTTCTAGACCATTGGTTTAAAATTAGTTATTTGATTTTCTAATTCCAGCAAGAATTAAAGCAACTATTCAAACAATTAGAGATAGGGGCCAAAATTTAAGTGACATCATGTTCACTGCAATAACGAGAGCCGTAAATTTTATAGCTCATGAACTTTGTCAGTTTGCACAAAATGAAAACGGACCGTGGGTTATAAGTCCAAAGGTGTCACTATCCAACTACCTTAAACCCAACAAAACAAATTTGATACAAAAAACTCATTATAAACCAACTGTCCATATTACCCTCACTTATAATTCAGCCCAAATTCATTAACAAATCACGCCCATCACGCCCACTTCACCTTCACCTTACAGAATTTTTTTCCCCTTCACCTTACGGAATTTTTTCCTCGTCTTCATCTTCGTCAACAATAGCTTCATCATCCTCGTCTTCATCTTCATCATCAATAGCTTCATCATCCTCGCCTTCATCTTCATCATCCTCGTCTTCATCTTCATCATCCTCGTCTTCATCATCCTCATCTGCATCATCTACAACTAGAATCAGAATCAAAACAATTTCAAAATATTGACGAAATTGTTGTTCATCATCATCAGTAACAATTTCAACCTAAAATCAAAACAAACTCACAGATCAAAATCAAAAATGGTTGCATCATCTGTTAGGTTTAGGTTTCATCTGTTTCGAAATCAATCTTTCATACTTAGGTTCAAAGATAGAAAGTTTCAATTCCATTTGTTTTCACCCTTATTTATTTATGATTCAATTATGTTCAATTTTGGTTTCATCGGTTTTTTTTCGTTCAATAAAATTTCAGATGAAAAAAAACGATGAAACCTTTTGGGGTTTCATAGTTTTTCTTTTTTCATTCAAATAAAAAAAAAAACAGATGAAAAAAACAATATGAAACCGAATAAAGTTTCATCCATTTCAATTACATTTTTCTGAAGAAAAAATGTCTCAGCATATAAAAAAACAATGAAACCGAATAAGGTTTCATACATATCAATTATATTTTTTCAAAACAAACAATGAAACCTTTTGGGGTTTCATAGTTTTTTCATCTATAGTAGATGAAACAAAACAAACGATGAAACCTTTTGGGGTTTCATAGTTTTTCTTTTTTCATTCAAATAAAATTACAGATGAAAACAAAATGATGAAAAAACTATGAAACCCCAAAAGGTTTCATAGTTTTCCTGACATTTCACTAACAAAAAACCCAAAATTTGACAATGATGATATATCATTATATTTTGTTGAAGATTTTCGGCGATGACGATCTGGAGGTGTTGGTGATGTTTGTAAAGGATAAAAGGAGGAAGAAGAGGTGTTCTTGGTGGTGGATTTGGACATATAGTGGTGGAGGAGAAAGAATAACGACGAGGAAGCGATGGGAAAGGAGGAGGTGTTGTCGGTGAAGGATACGAAGGTGTTGTTGTGGCGGAGGATGTACTGTTGTTGCTGGTGATGGTGGCAGAGGAGGTATTGTTGCTGCTGGTGATGGTGGTGGAGAGGAGAAGAAGAAGAAGAAGAGAGGTGTTGGTGAAGGATACGAAGGTGTTGTTGTGGCGGAGAAGGTATTGTCGCTGCTGGTGATGGTGGCGGAGGAAGTATTGTTGTTGTTGGTGATGGTGGTGGGGAGATGAAGAAGAAGAAGAAGAAAAAAAAAATGCCCTAAAATTACAATACCTAGGTTATATGTGGAAGGGCATCTCGGATATATTGAAAATAATTAAAATCTAAATTTAATTAGTATTAAGTGAAATGAAATTTTTATATCATTTTTAATGAAAATGATTTTTCTTTATAAAAGATAATATGGAAGGGTTTTATGCATGATAAGTTTGTTCATCTTGATTTTTTATATCAAATTTTAAAATAAAAATATAAATGTTATAGGAGTTGGGTTTACATATGACCCTTCATCTTATATTTACTTCTACTCAGCTTTACCAAGATACCTAATTAATAAATGTCTCTCTCCTTTAAAAATAAAAAAATAAAAAATTCCATAATAATAACTTTTCATCTAACAAATTTTTATTATAAACCGGCTATCCTAATTGATTAATAAAATCCAAAGATACTAGTACGAGAATCAATTTTTATCCTACTGGAAAAAACTGGTTAACGTTCATGTATACGATTATTAGCAGTGGGTTGTATTACCAGGATTATCAACTATATGGGTTTTGCAAATTGAAAGGTTAATATTGGTTCTACTGTAAAACTAGCAGGTTTTTAATTTCTTTTCATTTCCATTAGAGACATGCATGATCATCAACGGCTCGTACATTAAATACGGTAGATTCATGAACCTTGTGGTTCTATAAACTCACCATCAGATTTGTTTCATGTTATAGCTACAAAAGATTGATTTTATGTTTTTGGGTTTTGTTTTTCTTGCTTGTAAGATAGTTTTACTTTTACCTACTTAAACCAGTCCTACAGAATGATGTTTTCTCGAGAAACACATCTATTAGTTTTTATATTTGTTTTGGTTTGTTGCCTGGTTGGTGTCTCTAAAGCTGATGGAGTTTTTTGTGATTCATCTGAAGTCGAAGAACCCATCATTGTGGATCCTCAACCAGGTCAAGGAAATTTTTCTACGGTTCAAGAAGCCGTTCTCTCAATCCCACCGGGGAATACGAAATGGATCACTATCCATCTTAATCCAGGACTTTACAGGTGTGACATGCATTCATAGTTATAATTTACTGTGTTCATACTAAAAAAAAAACATCTCGTATATATATTTCTAACAATAAATCTGCATATCGTGTATGGATAGAGGGAAAAGGTCAATATTACAAAGGACGTATCTTGCATTGCACTGGAAGTAGAAAACAAAGATACGACTTCAATTGAATGGGGAGATTCTATGCCTAATAATTCTTATGATACCTATTTAAGTGCTACTTTCACATCTGCGGTTGAAAATTTTGTGGCGAAAAGTATAACATTCAAGGTACATGTACATCAGTACATGTGGTTTTTAATCGAATTTTCGATACGAGTTAAAGGAACGACATACAATATTGCACTATTATTATAATGCAGAACACGTATAATTTCGAAGAAGAGGGCAGAGAAGTTCTTAGGGCAGTGGCAGCATTTATATCCGGAGATAAATCTTCGTTTCTGGACTGTGGATTCATTGGAGTTCAAGATACACTTGCTGATGCATTTGGCCTACATTATTTCTATAACTGCTATATTGAAGGGGCTTATGATTTCATCTGGGCAACGGACAATCCATATGTGATGTACGTACTTACATGACTTGAACTTTCGGCTATCAATTGATCCACTGTATAATTTTGGAATATTTCTCTCTAATTTTTTTTTTTTTTTTTTGAAATGTGTGATACAAAGAGCTGCGAAATAATGGTACGAGAACATCCCTTACCGCTGGCCTCCAGTGGTCAAGGTATCATCAATGATGATGTAGGTTATATAACGGCACAAGGGAGGGAGACCGAGGATCAACAGACAGGGTTTGTTCTCAAAAATGGAAAAGTGAATGGTGCAGGAAATGCTAGAACCTTTCTTGGAAGAGCTTGGAATGATTGTTCAACTGTCATTTACTTCGGCATGCACTTTTCTAGCGATAGTGTAGTCCAAATTGTACCTGCACGATGGGATAATTGGGGAACAGACATGTAAGTTTTTACTTTTTCTTTTGCAATTGATTGGTGAACCCAGAAAAAAGAACTCCACCAAAATTTACTTTTTTCAAATCTTAAAAAATACTGTAAATATTAATTATTGTTTGATTTGGTTGTAATTTGTAGCTCAAGAGGTGTTTATGCTGAAGCAAATAATACCGGGTCAGGATCAGAAATCACAGGTGACGTAAAATGGGAAAAAATTCTCAGTGACACGCAGATCCAAGCATACACTGATTTATCTTTCATCGATGATGGATGGCTCGGCAAACAACTAGGTGACTTGGTGCCTAGCCAATTAAATTGTACTCCATTCATTTTGTTGATCCAAATAGATGTTGTAGTTGTTACTTTTTTTAAATTTGTAACGAAATTTCGATCAAAAATCAATGGCCAAATCATGTGCAAGTATCTGTGACACAAAGATCGCGGTGGTTGAAGTGGGTCGTGTAAATTGTGTCGACAAGGAACTACACGGCACAACTCGACAAACAGTGATAAGGATGGAAGACTATTGCCGTAATTCCCATAAAATAAAGCCGATGTCCTTGTAATACAGACCTGAATTCAAAAGTTGTCGACACCAAATTATTTTTGGATAAGAAATAAAGAAAACAAAATGACATTAATGAACAAATGTTTCGACTACAAAATTTTGACCAATCTATAATAACAACAGAGAAAACCAAACTTCTTTTGAAATACAAATGAATCCAATACCAATCCCAATTCACATATATATCAATCAATAATCAACCAGATAAAAAATCAAATATACTTCAAAAAAAAAAAAAGATAAAAAATCAAATTATAGACCGAAACCAAATGTATTCCCAGAAGTTATTGCTTGTTTTGTAAATGAATGCATGAAATCAAAGTTTGAAAAACGGGTTATATGGAGTGTGACCGTTATAACGCGTTTTGATATGCGTGAACATGTTTTGGGCAAAAAAACGCGTATTTTTTCTAAATTACACGTTTTTTAATATATATTTTTTAAATAACGGGTGTGATAATGATTAAATAAAAAATTATGATTTGAATTTCCTATCTAACGGTTATAACAGGTCTAAATAACATCGTTACTACGTTTTTATTTTATTTTATTATTCATTTATTTTAATTTTTTAATTGTAATTTTTAATTCTTTATTTTAGAAATAAAAAATTGGATAAAAAAATATTTTTTATATTCTTTTTTTTTCTCTAAAAAACGGGTATAACAGGTGTGAAAACGGAAAGAACGGTCTAAAAAACATATGTTAAAATGTTATTTAGAAGAAAAAAACATGAAAATCAAGTTTAGAAAAACGGTTATCACATGCGTGAAAACGGTTATAGCGGGTATAAATAACATCGTTTTTTTCTATTTATCGATGTGATTTAGATGCGAGTATCGATGACTCTTATGGGCACGCTACATAGGCGTGACCGTTTTTCAAACCTTGCATGAAATCAAAAAGAGATTGTGGAAGAAAGCAATAGAGCAACATCAAACAAGGTTTGAAAAACGATCGTTTTTCCGAGAAAACGGCCGTTAAAACTGTCACGTCTACGTAGCGTGTCTGTGAGGGTCACCGATATCCATTCCTATGTAACACCGACAAATAAGAAAAAACATTGTTATTTAGACTCGTTATAACCGTTTTCACGCATGTGATAACCGTTTTTTTTTAAATTGATTTTTTACGTTTTTTTTCTTCTAAATAACATTTTAACATATGTTTTCTAGACAATTTTTTTTCGTTTTCACACTCGCTATACCCGTTTTTTAGAAAAAAAATACAAATATATTTTTTACCTAAATTTTTATTTCTAAAATAAAAGATTTAAAATTATAATAAAAAAATCAAAATAAATGAATAAACAGATAAAATAAAATAAAATAAAAACGTAGTAACAACGTTATTTAGACCCGTTATAACCGTTTTAACGCATGTTAAAACCGTTAGATAGAAAATTCATATCATAATTTATTTATTATTTTTATTTAACCGTTATCACACCCGTTAAAAAATATATCAACAAAACACGTTTTTCCCTAAATAACGTGTTTTTTACCTGAAACGTGCTTACATCCTTTAAAACAGGTTATAAGGTCATGGCCATAAACCGTGACCTCACCTGTGACCCAAACGTAACTTTGGTCACAAAGTTGGGTACTAAAGTCCAAAAAAACCTTTTATATTATTTTGAATGTCACCAAATTTCTCAATATTCCATATAGAGAGAGTTCTTATGATAATGTTTAGCTTCCTCGACAGTTGATAGGTGAAAGATCCCTCAAAATTATTATCCCAAGCATTCAAAATTTGCTCCTTTAAAGTGTCATCTCTCCCAACATTGGAAGTATTTCCAGTTTCTTATCTTGTGGCTATTACTTGAATCAGAATCAGGAAGAATAAGACCGTGGTCAGAACCAATCTATGGAAGATGAAGTAACTTAGAAGTAAGAAAATACAGAGTCCATTCATCATTGATTATATCCCTATCCATCCTTGCTTTTCTTATCCTGTACCATGAACATTACTAGACCAAGTATAAGACCTTCCCTTATAGTCCATATTTTCTAACCATGTCTCCATAATAAGATTAATAACTGAAGTTTCTGAAGAAGTAGAAGTATAGTATTCGACCGAAGACTACTAAAAATTCTGTCTTCATGGCTAAAAACAAAATTTAAATCCCCCAAAACTACTTAGGGCCTATTGATGGTCTTACTTAAATCTCTTATATAACTCCATTGCACCTTCTTTTGATATTTATAAGTAGAACCATACATACAAGTAAGATGAGGCCATGCTGGTTTTGAAGGATCGTCTTGCACTAGATAATTAATTATCCAAGTATCTGCATTAACAACTTCAAAATGGAAGCCATCCTTCTACATAAGAACTAACCCACCAGCAAGGCCTCTTGCGGGAATGAGCTTATTATTAGAAAAATTAAAAGGTTTGATAAGCTTTTGCATCTTATCCAAACCAATTTTTTCCTCTGAAATGAATATAACATCAGGACCATACTTAACCAACAGATCCGTCAAATGATCTCTTGTAGTTTTACCTGCAAAACCTTGGCAGTTCCAAGCTAACACCCTCGTAGTACGAATTTTAAAAATATAGGCAGGTAAAAAACTCAAAAGCTAAGACCTGAGTACAAGATATATAATGAATGTAATATTGTTTTTAAAGCTAGAATAACTTTGTATATATAGTATGAACCCTAGGATGATAACAAAGAAAACTATGAGGCTTAGAAAAATGATGAAGTCCAATAATTGAAAATTTAGAAAAACAATTTACCCAAAAGAAAAAAGAAGTATGATATATTACAATGTTTGCAGGGTCGCCATGGTTATCAAGCATGAGCAATGTTAGAGGATTCACTTCGGTGTTATATCAATTTTCCTTTATTCCCTTTATATTTTATGTATATAGTACAAAATATTTTTCATTGTTGTTGGGTGACCTAATATGGATGTCATGAGGGTTTGTTGAGTTTGAAAATTCAGTGTTCGAATTCCTCATCCGTTTGTTTTGCCTAGGTTCTACAATTTTATTTTGCTCTGTTTCTGTAATTTCATCTTCAATATTGTTGTCAAGTCCTTCCCCTTGATTATCAACTTCCTCATTTGCTTTTTGCTGGTCCTGATATCGAACTCAAACTTCTTCTTGAGATGGGGTTCTCCACCATCCTTCTATGAACAATGGCTTTGTCAAATCTATCTCTACCTTAGCTTTAACAGTTATATTATACCCTGGCCTGCAGTTTTTTGGGTCTGTAGAAATCTTCTTACCCATAAGTTGTATTGCTTCTCCCACAATTTTTTCATTTCAATGCTCCAACCTTAGATTATTAAATTGAACAGTAAACTCTTGATAATTGACGGTGTGGTCTTCTAGAGAAATTCTGGGATCATATTTATGCAAAGAAAAAAGAGATCCAAGGTCCTCTTTTTATTACGTCCTCCTGATCCCTTTCGTTGTTTAGCTTGATCACATACAGATTGTGACCCATGATGTTTATTCCTTCGTTCCTGTATCTCTTCCAGAGAGAGTTAACTTCTTCTATAAAATCCTTCGTCTCCATGATATCCTTAGCAAATATCTTTCCAAGAACTCTATTCATTCTTAAGCAGCAATATTAACTGCATTGTCAGAACCAACAATACATTTCTAATATTGCATAGGTTGTGAATTGATTTTTGTGGCTCGCATTTAATTTATGGTTCTCTTAAATTTTGATATGTAGATCAAATTCAAGATGGATGAGATATTACGTGGTTCATCCGTCTCGACCTAAAGGGTGAATTATATTGATCATCAAAATATTCTGAGATGATTTACATTTACATATGTGATTCCTATTTATAGGAATGATAAATCAGTAAACCTAGAGCAAATAACTATATTGACTAGGTGAAGCTTATCTAGATATAATAAGCAATATTTACTAGCAAGGTTTGTTACTGACTTAGTCTTTTGAATATCTTCAGTGCAAGTACCTTGAATGCACGTGTAATATATTCCAATACCCCCCCAGCCCCCCCCCCCCCCCCCAAAGTTGGACACGGAGAAAATTGTAGTGTACAACTTGAACAATCTCTTGATAACTCTGTAGTTTCAACTTTGATTATCGACTGTTGTTGCATTTGATCTTCGGGCCACCACTCTAAACTTGAAGGTTGACTTGCATAAGTAATTAATTTTTTATTTTTTTTACAGTCAAGACAGTTTTGGAAATGGATAATACAGGGAATAAAGAGAATATTCAGATAACATAGAATATATTCATGATATGAACTATTTTGGAACAATATTCATAACTGAATATCGTTGAAAGATATTCACAAATTATATCTTATTTGAAAGTATAAGAGAAAGTGAAAGTAGACCAAAAAATAGCAAGACACCCAAGCAAAATACTATGGGGAAGAAAGAGTATCATTAGATACCTCAACTGTTTTTAGAATTTGGAAGCAATTCTGGAACCAAAATTTCAAGACTATAAGATATGCAGAACTGCATTATAGATAGTCATGAATAATGGCAAAATTAGTGAGAGAAATATTTGAAATGTTTTCACCTTGGACATCAAAGATGCAGTGATCGTGAATAAATATTTAGACGCCATAATACAAACACAAGAAATATTATGTTGACAACAAAAACCTAAGAAATACTGAACTTAGATTTTGTCAAATCTTTGCAATGAAAAACAACAATTATAAGACCACTTCAATAAATATTAAACAAATAAAAGTAATTAGATTTGATCGTGATATTGCTGGATTAACATGCACACAGAATAACAAAAGCATGCAGTTGAAGAAAAACTTGTCATGCTTTGAAAGCATATATGAAGAGATATAAAAAAAATTGATTTGATATCTCATACGATTTATTCAAAATCATAATGAAAATTGATCAAATTTCGTTTGAAATTTCGAAATAGGTGTTATGAAAGAAATTCACTGTATTTGTCTCCAAGCTTTGGAAGAAAGATAGCATAACTCCTTCCACAAGGCTTTTGGGGTCAGTATGGGGCCAAAAGAGTTCAGTTTTGTTGATGTTGAGGAACAAGCCCCTGCTGATGCCTTCAGATTGTATGATATTTAGGGATTTAGCTACCTCCATTGTGTCTCCAGCTATAGTACCATCATCAAGGTACCATGCATGCAGATCAAGAGTGCATTCTGATGCAAATTTGTTTATGAGTGGATGCAAGGTCAAGGAAAAAAGTAAGGTACCAGGGGGTCACCTTGTTGAACTCATTGTCTAGATAGAAGAATATTGTCATTGTAGTAGATCTTTGCTGGTTTGGCATAGCAGAACTCTGATAGGCGCTTAATTTATACATTTTTACCAATTAATGTATATTTGCTAGTACTTGATTTTATGTTAATACTTTTGTTTTCGTGCTTTTAAAGGTTATTCACATAATTTCCGATGTTATAAATAAAACATGGCTAATGGCCCTTGTTAATCTTATTATAATATTTCTCGTCAACTGTCTGTTTGAGCTCAGTAGGAGGGGATAAATAAAGACAGGATCGACAGAAGATGGACCAAAAGAATAACGCTCTGTTACTTGGAATTCGTCTGAGTCTGGAGTTGTTAGTCAAGCAGGAAGTAAAGCAGGTAGCATAGACAAAGTATGCCTATTGAGAAAGGTTATCAGGCGAGTGATTAGAAGTGGGGTGTAGAGAGATTGCTAGAAGTGCAGGCGTGAGAAAGAAGTACGTGGGAGGACAAGTATAGAAAAGTCAAAGAAAGAATTTGTGTTGGCTTAGGTGGTGGATTCTGTTTTGGGTGTTGGGTTCGGACAAAGGACTAAGAAGTGAGCACTTGACGAGTCCATATGAGTAAAAGGCTGATGGTTGTTATAATCACAGATAGGGACCTGACCTTTTCTGTTGGCTTGATAGGTGGATGTGACAAAGTAAAAGTGGTCAGGTGGAGTCAGTGAAAGGGTAAAAGAAAAGGTAGTTCACGTAGATAGTGAGGCAGTGAGGCAGTGATTGAGGCTAGGTTCACGGAGCTAGTGAGACAGTGATTGAGGCTAAGAAGAGTATCACGTGGCTGTAAGGAAGGTGGCGTGAAAGGTGTAGGGTTGTTGAGTAGGAGGTAGGAGCTAGGTTTTGGTAAGAAGTAGGTGAGAGAGACTTCTTGGAAGTATACGGTGGATGGAAGAAATGTTGGCTGTCACGTGAAGGATAGGTGTAGCCTAAGGGAGAGAGGTATAAAGTCCAGATTGACTGGACCCCCAAGTAACTTTACTCCAAGTACCTATTAATGTCAGTTGGGAAGATCCCCTCCATCAGGCTTCTGGGGTCAACATTAAGCCAGAAAATCTCTGTTTTGGTGATGTTAAGGATCATCCCCCTCCTGCAACCTTCTGCCTGAATGATGTTCAGGGCTTTGGCAACCTCCATAGTGTCACCAGAAATAGTACCATCATCTAGGTACCAGACATGTAAGTCTAGTGTGCATTATGATGTTATTCTGATGATGAGAGGGTGCAAGGTCAGAGCAAAAAGTAAGAGGCCAAGGGGGTCACCTTGTGCAGACATGAGGATGTTGTCATTGTAGTAGAGCTTAGCTGGTTTGGTATAGCAGAACTCCACCCACCTGGAGATTCTTGGGCACTTATCTTTGACTTTTTTGATCATGACAGATCTATCAACCATGTTGAAGGAATTTCTGAAATCAACAAGGAGCATGCTCTTGTTTTGTGAGTTACCTTGTATCTCCAGCAGCCTGTTGGCAGAGTGCATGATGGCTTCCCTACCAAATTGGACCCCCACACCAAACTGAAAATCTCCAAGGTAGGCAGACATTTCTTTGCAGACAGCAGAGACAGCAAGTTTTGAACACAGCCTCCTCCAGATTGTGTCAACTGCTATAGGCCTCATCCCTCCACCAGGTTTGAGCAGAGTTTCAAGGGGTTACTAGCAATGTACTCCCCTAATACTGATGGGCATTTCCCAGCTAACCATAAATTAACCGCCCCTTTTATAGAAGTTAATAGCTCATCTGCAACTGTTGAAGCTGGACCACATATGGCATCAAGGAGATGTTGAGCCCTGAGACCATTCCTCCCACAGGAAGTCCCTTTGGGGAATCCTTTAATAGCCCTCAAGACTGTATTTTTGTCTACACTAAGGGATTCAGCTTGAACTGGTTCTGCAGGGATGAAAGGTGGAGGAGCACTAGGGTGTTTCTGACCAGGTCCAATAGGGTGGCTGGGGAATTGGGAGCAATTCCATTAGAGGATAACACCTTAATGACAGCTGTGTATTGGCCATAACCTAGCTTCTTCTTGCAAGCATAAAGGTTAGAACCACCATACTTCTTTCTGTTGGTATTTCCCCTTTGAAGTTGCTTTGAATGATCCAGGAGGGTGTGCACCATGCTGAGGCAGCCATTGTCATTCCACTGAACCAGAGCCTGATTTATGGTGCCTGATTTGAGCCTTCTTCTTGTCCCAGATGTCTCTTCCATTGTGCTTTTAGGGGCATACAGGCTTAAGGTGCATACTAATAGAAGGAGAAGATGTATCCAGATAGAAAGATCAAGGGGATTAGCAATGACCTTATCCATGGTAGCCTTTAAGTTTCTGGAGAAGATGGGCATGCATTGGGGGGGTTCTGACAACAGTTATGCAGTTCCTCTGGAGGACCTGATTGAGCAAACCCAAGGACAGACCAGTTGGTGCCTCTGGTTCCACTAAATCACTTGGGTCAGAGATAGCAGTTTGTGGTTTGTCTAAGCCATGCACCAGGAAATCAGCTGATAAACCATTGTAGGGCCTGGGGATGAAATTACCTTCATGCATTCTACATGGCCTTCTCCAGGAGTATATGTGCATACATTGAGTGCACAGCCACATCTGTAAGCCAGACAAGACAAACTCTTAGGCATTGTAAACAGCAACATCAGTGATGATCCTATCCATACACATGGTTTTGGCCTCCTCATTTGGGAGGTGCCTTTCATGGAGGTGCCCGTAGAAGCATGTTCTACTCAAGCCCATCCCCCCCCCCACTCCATTATTGCACCCATCGAAATTTTTGAAGGGGCATTGAAACAAGAACTCATTATGATGGCCCCCCACATCATCTTCTGTTGGATCCTGGGAAGCAGCTAAGAACCTAGTTCTAGGCATGCCGAGAAAGAAAGGAACAACTGAAGGAATGGTTATGGTCCTGAAGCCGTTTGATGAGTCTTTGAATGAACCTGAAAAATTACAGGACTTAGAAAGTTGGAAGAGAAGTAATTACATGGCCAAAAATCATATCTTAAACTGCCTAGAAGATATTTTATATGATTTTTACAATGCTAAGGATAATTTCAATGCTTACAATTTATGGACTGCACTACAAGATAAATATGAAGCAGAAACAACAGGAAGTAAAAAATTTCTGGTTGCACGTTTTCTAGAATATAAAATGATGAATGATAAATCAGTGGTTGATCAGTTTCTGGAACTGCAAGAAATTATTAATGAAATAATTGCTGAAGGAATGGTTATTGACGAAACATTTCAAGTTTCTGCTGTTATTGAAAAATTGCCAAATTCCTGGGCTGAATACAAGAGAAGACTAAGGCATGAAACTGGTGAAATTTCTATGGTAGAATTGGGCAAGAAAATCCAAGTTGAAGAATTTCTGTGTTCAAAGGACAAGAATGTTTCTTCTGCAAGAGACATGTCAAACAAAAGCTCACGTTATCGAACACAAATTTGCTAAACTAAGTCTGGACCACAACAAGCGCAAGCCTGGCCCGCAAAGAAAAGGTAACTTTCAAAAACCAAAATCTGATATTGGTAAAATTAAGGGAGCATGTTATGTTTGTGGCGTGTCTTCCATATGGCAATTCATTGTAGAAAATGCAAAGATGCGAATTTTACGAAAACAAATGTAAATTTAGTTGAAAGTAGTAAAAATGCGTTTTCTGGCACGGTGTCTGAGGTTAACTTAGTTACCAATGTGAGAGACTGGTGGGTAGACTCTGGAGCTACCAAACATGTCGGCGGAAGTAAAGACATGTTCACCTCCTATCAGACGGTAGGAGAAGGAGAAAACTCTATATGGGTAATTCATCAGCAGCACAGGTTGCAGGAAAAGGAAAAGTTTCGCTGAAGCTCTCTTCTGAGAAAATCCTCACATTGAATGAAGTTTTACATGTACCAGACATCTGCAAGAATCTCGTTTCAAGTGGTGTGCTAGATCATAAGGGCTTTAAGATTGTTTTTGAGTCTGGGAAAGTGATTATCACTAAGGGAAAGGATTTTGTTGGAAAGGGCTATAAGGCTGAAGGCCTATACAAGTTATCTGTAACCTATGTTGAAGTTAATAAAATTGATTCTTCTTATGTTGTTGTCTCATTGGATATTTGGCATGGTAGACTTGGTCATGTAAATTATAAATCAATGAACAAATTGGCAAACTCTGGCTGCATTCCAAAATTAAATTTGGAATATGAACATAAATTTGAAGTTTGTGTAGAATCAAAATATGCAAAGAAGCCCTTTAAGAAAAATGTCCACAGAAATTCTAATCCCTTAGAGTTAATTCACTCAGACTTAGTTGATATGAAATCAATCCAAACCAGAGGTGGTAAAAAATGGTTTGTCACTATCATAGATGACTGTACTAGATACTGTCATATTTACTTGCTTAAAGGAAAAGATGATGCTTTAGAAACATTTAAATTATATAAATTAGAAGTAGAAAACCAATTAAACACCACAATTAAAACTATTAGATCTTACCGTGGGGGTGAATATGTAATCCCTATAAGAGACTTTTGTGCACAACATGGCATTATTCATGAGGTAACTCCTCCTTATTCACCACAATCTAATGGAGTGGCTGAACGGAAAAACCGAACCCTTAAGGAGATGATGAATGCCATGTTAATCAGTTCAGGACTACCGGCGAACTTGTGGGGGGAGGCCGTCCTCTCAGCTTGCTATATTCTGAACAGAATGCCCCTTAAAGGATCAGTCAAATCACCGTATGAATTATGAAAAGGCAAACAACCCTCTTATGGATACCTCAAAGTGTGGGGGTGCTTAGCCAAGGTCTCTATTCCTCCACCTAAGAGGACTAAAATAGGACCTAAAACAGTTGATTGTGTCTTCATAGGATATCCCGAATACACCACTGCTTATAGGTTTATGGTTGTGAGTTCTGAAAACTCAGAAATTGGTGTGAACACCATTATGGAATCTAGGGATGCTACATTTTTTGAAAATGTGTTTCCGTTGAAATCTGAATCTCGCATGATATGTGATGATCCCCTAGATGTCCCTTCTTCTAGCCATATTTTACTGATAGAAGAAGATGAATCCGTTTATGAACCTAGAAGAGGCAAAAGACTTAGAATAGAAAAATCTTTTGGGCCAGACTTCATTACCTGTTTAGTTGAAACTACTCCACAAACCTATAAAGAGGCCATGACTTCGTCTGAAGCTCCATGGTGGAAAGAATCCACTATTAGTGAGATGGATTCTATTGTTCAGAATGAAACCTGGGAGATAGTAGATTTACCTCCAGGGTGCAAACCTATAGGCTGTAAATGGATCTTCAATAGAAAACGCAAGGTAGATGGATTTGTGGAAAAGTATAAAGCTAGACTAGTAGCTAAGGGATATAAACAAATAGAAGGTGTAGATTTCTTTGACACTTATTCACCTGTCACTAGAATTACTTCCATTAGGATGTTAATTGCAATCGCTGCAATTCATAACCTAGAAATACATCAAATGGATGTAAAAACTGTGTTCCTAAATGGTGAATTAGATGAAGAAATTTATATGGACCAACCCGAAGGCTTTGTAGTGAAGGGTTATGAAAACAAAGTGTGTAGACTTAAAAAATCTTTATATGGCTTGAAACAAGTACCGAAACAATGGCATGAAAATTTTGATCATGTAATGTTCTCTAGTGAATTTAAAATAAATGAAGCTGACAAATGTGTGTACAATAAATCTATAAATGATACCTGTGTGATTGTATGCTTGTATGTTGATGATATGCTTATACTAGGCACAACCTTAGAAATCATTAATTCCACTAAGAACATGTTGAGTGAGAACTTTGACACGAAAGACTTAGGTCCTGCTGATGTAATCCTAGGGATGAAAATTAGAAAGGAGTCTAATGGATTCAGTCTTAGTCAATCTCATTATGTTGAATCAGTTCTTAAGAAATTTAACCAGTTTGATAGTAAACCAGCAAGCACTCCATTTGACCCTTCTTGCAAACTCAAGAAAAACAAAGGCAATGGAGTCTCGCAACCTTAATATTCACGTGTCATAGGAAGTCTGGTGTATTTAATGAACTGCACAAGACCAAACATTGCCTATGTTGTGAGTAGACTAAGTAGGTATACCTGTAATCCAGGACATGAGCATTGGGATGCACTTTTCAGAGTGTTGAGGTATCTTAAATACACTTTAAACTACCGTTTGAGTTATGAAAGACACCCCGCTGTTCTTGAAGGATACTGTGATGCAAACTGGATAGCAGACTCAGAGCAGTCTAAATCTACGAGTGGATACGTATTCACTCTAGGCTGTGGATCAGTGTCTTGGAAGAGTTCCAAACAGACCTATATCGCTCGATCTACTATGGAATCCGAGTTTATTGCGTTAGATAAAGCAGGAGAGGAAGCCGCTTGGCTAAGATGTTTTTTAGAAGACATTCCTCTCTGGCATAGGCCTGTGCCAGCTATATATATACATTGTGATAGTCAAGCTGCAATAGCTAATGCTAAAAACAACAACTATAACGGAAAATCTAATCATATTCGGAGAAGACACAATTCTCTAAAACAACTAATCTCAACTGGCGTTATTTCTATTGACTTTGTGAGGTCTAAGGAGAATATCGCGGATCCTTTGACGAAAGGCTTGTCCAAGGAGATAGTTAGTAATGCATCGAGGGGGATGGGACTTAAGCTCATAAATTAAAACTTGTCATGAAGGATACTCAACCTTGCTGACTGGAGATCCCAAGATCAAGGTTTTGAATAAGACAACTAATTTGTGGAGGGTAAAAATTAAACACTATCATGGAATTATTTTCTCTGTCCCTTCCCTATGGTGTAGACGTGATAGTGTGACTGCATGTGAGGATGACTTATAATAAAGTCTTAATGAGTTCTATAGTTTCAATTTAAGATTGAAATGGGGTGTAGCAGTTAACACTCTTGATAGAACTCACCTATCTGAATGAGGAAGTGGGTCGCTTCCTATGAGAATTGAGCTGATTCTCTAGAGCATTCTGAGAAACGGGATACGTCCAGGGACAAAACGGACACAACGACGTGAACTTAACAGCACTCTTGAGAGATATCTCGCGTAAGGAGCTATTGATGAATTACACCAAACCATGGCAGTTCAAGACATCGCGTTCACTGTCCATCAAGTAGTTCCAGTACTTCTCACTAAGCAGATGTTCAATTCCTTATGGACACCTATTGTTTAAGAGAGATTTCTCGTTTTCCGGTTTTCTGATTTATCGCTTTCGTCATTCATGTGGGGGATTGTTAGAATTAAAAATAGATTTCTTACTTAAAATTAGTTTTGTTACTTAATATATCTTAAGGGGACCTAGGGTCACTAGTCCAAACTTGGGGTGGAAAAATTAAGCCATCCATTTTCACTTCTTAGTGAATGAGAAACCTTTGGTTTGTCCCATATTGGGCAAACCAAGGAGGAAGTTTATCCTCATTACCACAAACGTTCTATATAAGGAAAAAGAACTAGTGGATTGAATATGGACTTAGGAAATGGACTAGTGGGAAAATGCACACATGTGCGGTGCTTCGCACCGAAGCACCGCGGGCCGCGGGCTTGCGGAGCTTGTATGTGCTTTTGCGTGGGCCTTGGTGTGTTAAATATTTGACCATTTTTGTATTTATAAAATTAAATCAGTTTTAATTAAATATCTCGAATTGAATATGTTTAATTAAATGATTTTTTTACCGTTTGAAAAAACTCAACAGTCTTCTTCTTCTTTATAAGAAAAACAAAAATCAGATTTTCACTTACCCCAGTCGCAGCCACTGACCTGACGACTTTTCCCCTCTTCTTGCTTTGTATGCGCACTAGTTTATTTCTTCATTTTCTTCTACTGTTAAGTTCACAACGGGCCAACGAGTCTTGCTAACTGGGTTGGTATCAGGTGGTTTTATCCTGGATTCGATTTGTCATCTCTAAAGGTATAGCAACACCTTTCTAAAGGTGTACCTGACAAATATCGAGTTAAGGGCAGTCTGTTGAACAGGCGACTCCATCTCTCTGTGTTTGTGTGATTGTCTGAAGTGTGTTATCTGTTCTAACCCTTAACTCTTTTCAAGCTTATGTTTGATTTGCTCACTGTTACAGGAATATTCTCCAACATGTCTTTCATCGACCACGAAGGATGGCTGAAGCAACAACCCTAGCCAATTACATGTTGTAATTTTCGTAAAACATTTCAGACAAAAAACAACGGGCTAAAATGTTTGAGTGGACCATCTTAGAGCCGCTTTGAAACTACTTTTGTGATCAATTTATTAGTTTGCTTCTCCATACATTTATGAACTGGATCGATGCCATGGACTAGGATCAAACACGTCGGGTCGATTGAATGGAAAAACTAAGTCAGCAGATGTGCAGATGGTCGACAAACTGACAGATTTAACTTTCATTGACAATTACAAAGAAGGTTGGATTAAAGCATAACCTTAATTAGTACTGATTAGATATTACGGCACTAGAGATTGTTTACTTATAGTCCAAAGTTACGTTTAACAACTAAACCTTAGAACCGATGTTTAATCTATTTTAACGTTAAACATTTCAGAGCAATAGTTAATTTACCGCATTACATTTAGTGCGAACAACACCTTGATGACCAGTTAAAACTTTAGTAGAAGTGAGTTTCAAGAATGCAGCTGTGAACTCCTTAAAGAAGTCATTTTGATTTTGGGCAAACCTTTCCACGATAGGAGCTGTGCGTGGATCCATAGACATATCTGAATCGATCTTCAGTAATCCTCGGCCTCTACTTGTGTCTTTGTAGTACTGGTTATCGAACGTAGTGATCGTAACATCATTCCCCACGGTACCACTGTTTGAGAATGAAGGTCCAAATGCACAGCGTAATGCTAGCAACGTTTCAAACGGGGTTCTGTTTGCACTTATAATCCGTCTGCTGAAACGGCCCATAATGTTAACACAGTGAGAGACTCCAAGAGTATGAGAACCTGAAAAATGTGAACCAATTTTTAACATCCAAATGATGCAAGTAATGTCACACAAACTCGTTGCAAAATAATCGTGCATTTTCTAATAAAGACTCGCAAACTTCATTTACCTAAAATAGCAACAGATTCTTCAATCGTCATTCCTCTTTTAGTGAATATGCTTAATATTTCACTAACTCCGGTATTTGCAGCAGGAAGAGAAGCATCAGCAAATGTATGACTACCATTATTGGAGTCCTTCCTTCCTAATGGAACCTTAATTTTTGGTCCACCAGACACAGCCACCGCATCTCGAGCTGCTAATACCAAAATATCGGAACAAGATACTGTTTCTGGACAAACTGAATCCACCATTGCTTTTATTACCCCTATGGTTTCCCTATTACGGATTGCAAAATTCTTACTTGAACCCATCTCTGAGGTGTCAGAATCGAGAAGAATGGACGCATCACAACCCTGAAAATCAATTAGGAAAAGTAAGTGATAACTTTCTTTAAATGTTACATTAAGAGGCACGAGTCCGTCAATCTCACGTCATGGGTATTACCAGCCTACTTCAAAGCATCTACGAAAAGTCGAAAACTAGCAATACCTTCATTTTGCATAAGGAGAGAGAGAGAGGGAGAGAGAGAGAGACCTGAACTTGGCAATCATGGAACAAGAGTCTCAAAAGAGCAGCAGATGAAGCTGGATCCGAGTGTAAAATGGGAGTAAGTTTCTCGGTAACAATGCTTTCAAGTTGAGGACATGATGTCTCATAATACTTGTAAGAAAGTAGTCCAGCAGTACCTTCAGCAACAGTAGTACTACTACTACTGCTACTCATCACTCCAATATCACCAACAATACCAATTACTAAACAACTAATTATGAACCAAATTCTTGTACAAACTAAAATCACTAGTTCCATCTTTGTTGTCATTCTCTAGTACTGCTTGCTTAGTGTATCAAGTATAAAACTAGTGTAGCTCTCAAGACCCAACACTTTTAAATACACAAACTTATTATGGCTTTAGTCTAATCCTACTACCTACCTCTTACCAATTAATGTCAGTGCTATTATTTAAGAAATTTAGTCTAGTAATGTACACCTTTGGCTGTCAATGAGATGGACAACATGAAGTTTTTATCCTCCAACTCCCAAGGTTTTCCGGAAACTTATATATGAAAGCTAAAATATCTTCCAATGCGATGACCCACTGTATACTTAATTTCCTTTCCTATGTATGTTTGTGAACATAGAGACACCAGAACATACATTACCAAACCCATGCATATATAACTAGTACTACTAAGTGGTGAGGTGCATGTGTTTCACTTTTATCATCTCCACATGCAATTAGCAGATTAATAGTTACTTCTATGAAACTGACTTGCAACTACTCTTTTGAGATTCATTTAATATGAACAATCTGATGTACTATAGAAAAGGATGATTGCCAATTTGTCATCATCAATGTATTACTGTTGAGTTTTGTGCAATTATACGTTATAAATTCCAACGGTCAGGATATATTTACGTTTGGTAGTGGTGATCACGATCTTTCCCCTTTCCATCTCATTATTCCCTAGGTTATTGTTTTAATCTGACGGCTATGGACTATGGATCTTAGTCCATTGGATCCCCTTCATACGTAACTCCCAAAGCATTAACTTCACTTTCTTGTTTCCTCTTTTTGTTCACTTTCTTCTTTCAATATTCTTTCACGCCTTATTTTGCACTCTCAAACGAATCATTTGTTTCATGTTAGCAAAAAAATGACCGCTTCTCCTGTCATTCCACCACGGATCCACATCTTAATCAGGTTGGTTTAATTCATTCGTTGTTTATATGGTTCAGATCCCAGGCTAATTTTATTTTACTTTTTTTTTGCGATTTAATTGATTTCAGATCTGATTCTGCTATTGTCCAGCTTGATTTTTTCCTTTTTCCTGTTTCGATTAGGGTTACGTGTAATGAACTATTCTGATCCCTTTTTAGGGTTTTGATTAGATTTGTATCCCCCCATCTCCTCTTTTCAGAATTACTTTGATCCCTTTGATGGATTACTCCTATGATTACTCTGATCAACCATACTATCTGTTTGGGCAGAAATTCTCATCAGCCCAAAACAACCAAAGATCATAACTAAAATCATGAAAAGAAAAGGAAAAGAAATTGACACAGTGATTTAACGTGGTTCGGCCCTGAACAGCCTACGTCCACGGGTACTGAAATTGAAGAGTTTTATTGATTGGAATTGAAGTTACAGATACAAGATGCTCCATTAGAGCTCTGGATTTATAGTGAGATGAAGTTCCCGTCCCGAAACAGCCGATCCCCTCTCATGTTCTTCCCCCTTTTCTTTTAAGCCAGCGTCAGAAAACTTCAAGTGATGTGGCACCTGTCCACTCTCTCACTCTCTAATGATTCCATGTGGCACCTTCATATCCGTCCATCTGTCCACCTTATCTTCTTATCCAGTTTTCCCTCAAACGGTCTGGGCTAGTCTGGTTGGCTTGCGGGATTGAGTTGGTCCATCGGGATTGACTTGGTCCATCGGAAATGATCGGATCGGGATAGCATGTTTGGGACAGGATGGATCGGGACAGGACAGATCGGGCACCAGTTGGAACGGGAACGGTCGGTATGATGACGTCGCTGGAACGGTCGGTATGATGACGTCGCTTCGGGCTAAATTAGGCTTCGGACTTGATGACGTCACTTCGGCAAAATGATGACATCACTTCGGGGGAACATCATTTTGTCCCCAAC
Source organism: Papaver californicum (assembly GCA_023531435.1). Lineage (NCBI taxonomy): Eukaryota > Viridiplantae > Streptophyta > Magnoliopsida > Ranunculales > Papaveraceae > Papaver > Papaver californicum. Next base: position 2,787,739 of record JAJJMC010020031.1, on the reverse strand, counting down.
ACTATCTCTGTGATTATGTTTGGTTTTTGATGAATTAGTCATGTGATTACTCTGATCAACCGTACTATCCCTGTGATTACGTTTTGTTTTTGATGAATTACTCTGATCCCTTTAATAAATAATTGTTTAAAAATTAAAACCAATTTGATGGATTACTCATGTGATTAAAAATGAAACATATTTGATCCCTTATCTGTTTTAGTTATCTATTAATGTTTACTGTATTTGATTTAATTTTATTTTTTTTAGTGTTTTTCCAATTTGTCAGGTTAATCAATGAAATTGTTTTTCTTTTATTACAGAATACCCTATTATATGATTTTTTCCTCCATTAATTTGTTAGAGGTATATATTCTCATCGCAGATTACTAGCAACCCACTAAATGGAATCGGAGAACAAAGTCTCAATTTCTGATGCAGCAACCTCTTCTGAAAATTCTAACTTCAATTGCTTCCGCTCCCTGGACGAAGGTATTACTGGAAGTGTTGAAGTTATGGTTACTAGGAAGTGGGAAGAGTTTGATCTTATGTTCACACACGACATCACCAACGTGGATTTGGTTTTTGTTGATGTGCAGGTAACTTTTTGCTCTACACACATTATTTTTTGCTTCAACCGTTTCAGGATTGTGAGTTAACGTAACTATTTCCTTTTCAAACTTTGTTTTGAGACTCCGCCGGTTGTTGTCCATAGGTAACTCATTCTTCACTTTAGGGTTATGAGTTGCATACATTTATTCCTCTGAATTTAATCGGCAAGTTTGTTGATGAGATTACTGAAGTTCGTGTGTATTCCGTTGAAAAATTGCATCTGGCTGCTGCCAAGCGAAGTTCTGCCTCGCCTACAGTCAAAATAGGGGACTATTTGTTAATGAAACCTCTATCACCGCTTTAGAAGATTATCCCAAGTTCACCGTTTCCAACAAATTTCGCTTCATCGATTTTAAAATGCTCGACCCTCAACTTGACAACCTCTATCTCACAGTATATTAAATATCCAAAGCGATATTATGTGTCTATGAGCTGTTTCTAATCTTTCTTTTTGATCATCGAATACTACAGATGTAGTTGGCTTCCTTAAACCATCAACTATCATCAGAGCGTTAGACAGGCTGGTGGTCGATGTAGGATGTTAGAGATTACCACTACCTTTTTTTATTTATTAAAAATGAATATTGTACTTTAATTTTGTTTTGGAATGTATGTATGTATAATTGAACTCTATAACCTTGCGTTAAGGGGTTTCATGTTGGAAATCGCTCTATCTGGGTTATCTGCAGACCAAGTTTTCGTTAAACAAAACGATTGTGACGCAGTAACTTCTCCCTTAATGGTTGCCATATGTTCCGCCTTTGTGAAAAGTTGTTGAGGTTTGTTCACTGATCTATTTGCATTCATGTTTCTCATTTGTAAATTCGTTTTACCGTCTAACCAGTCGATTTACTATTCATTTCTCTTATTCAGGGAAATACGCTCTTATGTCCACTAATGCCACTAGGGTATACACATACAAAGACATCCCTGCAATGGTTGAAATGTGCTAAAGGTAATGATCCTTTTAAGGGCTAATGCATTACGCTTTTGCAGTCTCTTTATACTTATGACTGAATCTTTTCTGTATTGATGATTGTCAAAAAAAATTTAATTTTTACAATTAGGAATCCCTGTGCTAGGTTGCCAAAGCGTTTCATGTTTCCCTTCAACGAAATCGCTACAAAGATCCCCCTCTGGGAAAAAACGACCATAAAAAATATCTCTCAGCTTATTGCTGACGGATGGGATCCATCGTACCAGGTCATCCTATAGTATATTTTGAATCATTTAATCAACTCCCAAGTTATTTTCGCAGTTAACACTCAACTTTCAGAATCATGAACTAACATTCATAGCCTGAGCTGACTTTCACCTTTGCATGATATTTAACGAGCATCATCTAATGTTAAACCCATTATGCTCAGGATGCTAATATAGTGTTGTGTACCGCTATCGCAACCGACGTCCTGATTTATCGCGGGTGGCACTATCTTGCCTGTCCTTGGTGTGGAAAGTAGTTTTCTGTTAAGGGTGGCAATATCAGGTGCTCTGAATGTGTAATAAAAGTTGACGACCCGATAGCCAGGTTATATTCCAAAGACAATTTTTAACTAATACTCCTATGTTTGTTGACTTTTTATCAAATAACCAATATCGTAATGTGTGGTTTTGTTAAAAATTTCATGTTCATGGTTTATTTTGAAGTAGAGGATTCTACAGGATATACTGTCTTCATTGCTCTGGATTTTGAGGTCCAGAGATTGGTAGGTAAAACCGCAGATCAACTAATTGGAACCCCAGTGGTAAAGTTGTTAAATGTTTATATAGATTTTAAGTTGATGTAGGAAATGGATTTAACAGTTGTTAACACTTATGCACTTCTAAAATTTTACCATCATTTCTATATTATGATGTTTATGTAGATTTTAAGTTTTGAATACAGTAAATGTAGGTACAAAAAGATTGTAGTTAAGTGTTCATCTTATGCAGTAGATTGAAAGTAGTTATTTTTCAAAAAGTTTGAATGCTTGATGTTACTTCATGGTCTACTTTATAGATTGATGCCGCAGAGATTGGGTGAATTTTATAGGTTAAGGACCCGGTAAGTTGATCTCTACCATTGTTATTATCTCTATATGATACTCTTATCTTAGGATGTTCCAACTAAGTTGATCTCTTCCAACTAAGTTGATTTTTTTTGTTTTCCTTTTGATACTGTCTTATTGACTTGGTTAATTCGATCACTATGTGCATCTGTTAGCAATGTAATCTACATTTTGTATTTTTTTCACATAAATAAATGGTTCGGATGTTTGTTCTTTAATTTCGTGTAGTATAAGCATGTTGACAATGGCGTCATTTGAGGGAAATGAAAAACACTTTGTCTTTGAGGGAGAAAATTATGTAATACAACCTAATAGTTAGCTACAAGTCTAGCTTGTTTAGTCTCGACCGTAGTGAGTTCTTTTGTCATGTTTACGGGGTAGATGATTATCTAAGTATTTTGGGTATTTTAGATTCAGAATTTTTGTTGGATGTATTTTCTTTTGTTTGGTTGTTTAAAAGATTTGAAGCATGATTTAGACCTAGTGATAAGTCTTATCTCATTCTCAAATAAAACTTTCAACTGTTTAGAGGTCACACTTATCATGAAGTTAACTAATGTTAATTATATTTGTAAGTTTAACCCTGATTTTGTAGTTTCAATCTATTTTTGCGCAGGTTTGTTCCTACGATAACAACATGTGCATGAAGCTATAGGAGCTTGAGGGGATGGATACCTAAGCATCAACCTGCACGGTTGAAAAATACAACTCAGGTACATCCAAAATTTTAAGAGGTTAACTAAGGATCTAGAAGGGCACGTTAAGTATTGCTCAAACTAAGGATCTTACTTGAGAATTATGTTTAATTTGTTGCTCGTTGAATGGCAGTGAACTAATGTTAAGTATATTTGATAATGATAAGTATATTTGTAAGTACTTCATATGTATACATTAAGTGTCTCAATATAAATTTTGTTATATACTTAACATTAGTTAGTGCACATATTGCTCTAACTAATGTAATTGTTCAAACTCTAGAAGCCACACTAACTATTTGAAGCAAACTAAATATTGCTCTAAATAAGGATCTCACTTGAGAATTATGTTTAATGTATGGACTTGATATAATGGTTACTCAATGTTTTTACGATTAACTTTATGGACGAATGCATATCAGCCTTTTAGGTACCCTAATTTTTTCTTTCATTTTGTAGAGGGATGTCGATGAAGCTTCATCTCCACGATATTGATGTATATGATATGATATTGTATTAAAATATAATTTGAAATTTCTTGGATAATTCAGAATTAGTTGTTGAAGTTCATATTAGAGATAAATAGTTGGACCAGTTTGTTCACCAATTGTTGAATGTTTCAGCTAAGCATATTTTCTCTGACATACTTGCAGGTATCTTTATAAGCTTACTATCATTTTGATTGCATGTGGTTATGCAGTGCTTTGCTGATTGGAGATGAGAATTTTTTGACCAAGAAGAGGTAACTTTGCAATACCATCATTTTATTGTTTTCTTGCCAGCGCTTTATTCTAGATATTTCTATTGTGGTTATCTGATGCTAATAGACGTAAAAAAAATTCTTGCTAGGTTATAAGCATACACAATGTATTAGAAAGATTCATATCGTTGATTCCTTCTTTAAGGACCCTTTGTGCTTATAGTTCTGTCAGGTTTTTGAGATATTTGTCCACCACCAAAACTTGCATTTTCTTGGAACAATTGTCGCTACTCGCCTTTGTGTTTTCTTTCCAATTGTGGTGTTAGTCATTGTGTTATAAATTCATTATTAATTTCAGTTGGTAGTAGTACAAATGTTCATTTTACTGTCGATAGCAAAACTGCATTTTGTATGCTAAATTGCATTGTTCAATTGATATAGTTTGGGTTTAATGGGTTCTGTGATTAAGTTTGCTGTTAATGTATTGATACTTTTCTGCTTTCTTTTAGGCTGATGCAAATGTTTCGGGGAATGGATACCTTGGGGATGATAAGAATCTTAATGTCAGGAATGCCTGGCCAGCATTCACTAAATTACCGTATTTTATTGTTAACCAACGAATTCCTGTGGGAAGAATGCTTCGCCAACATTCTCATATGAAGGTGCTTGATATGCTTTTGTTCATCCCCTTTAAGTCCTGCCAGTACTTTTCTAGAGATATTACCTGGCCTCAACTTACTAACTTCCGTTGTTGTAATTAAATTTGTTATGAATATAGCTCTCGAAACCCTACCGCTCATAAAAATCATGAAAAAGTCATTATTTTATATGTTGTCATATAGATTTTCCATCTAATGTCAAGTGCTGGAGCGTGTTTGGGTGAGACAGGTGAACAAATAAAAAAAAACATTCAAGCAGATAAGTCAAGGTAAACCTTTGATCCTTATGTTGGAAGCTTATTTGGTTAATTTTAGGTTTGGGTTTTAACTGTAAAATGACAACTTATTTTGATACAATTGGGTTTTGACCTTACAATAGAACATATGACCACAATCTATGTTTACCTTTTAGGTTTAATCCTGTCAACTTGATAGTGGTGACCAAGTGCTCAGTCAGATTAAAATGTGATTTAATGAATGTTGTTGTTGTTTCAGTACTGTGGACCTGTAGTGCAACCTGGGAGGCAAAAACTTTATACTTGATCAGGTAATCGAAGAATATCTAATATTGATCATAGTCTTGTATTAGCTCTAAAAGCTAACTGCTCAATTGGGTCAAGTTGTTGGGTTAGCATCTCCAGGTAAAGCTCTATTTGTAGCAAAATTGATGTGCCAATTGATGGCGGTAAAGTCGTCTTATTTTGGTTAATGATTAGTGTGATGATAAGACTTTGGACAAACTCCTTCCCTTTAGAACTGCATGAACAAATATAGGTAAGACATGTCAGGGAACCATCTTCTGAGTGGTGCCAAGCTAATTTAGGATCTGCTTATCATGACCCCTTAAAAATTAATATTATGAATTGTACCAGTAAATGTAGGTTTGCATGAGAAATTATTCTCTGAAAGATTGATTTTTTGTTGTTCAGAGAAACTTACGGTTGGGTTTC
>JAJJMC010020031.1:2757000-2777096 GCA_023531435.1 Papaver californicum | reverse complement strand
CACTTCATCTAGTTTTTCATCCCCAAATCACAAATCAAAAAAAAAAATTTTGATTTCAATTTGTGTTAGTCAAAGATTAAGTTTAATTAACCATGATTAGCTTAATTAAATTTTCACTATTTAAGGTAATTAACATATTAATAAAGGGTGATTTGGGTATTGTGAAAATATTATGGATAAGGGGTTTTTGAGTTTTACTTCATAGTGTCCCTATTTCATCTTATTATTGGAGCCCCTCTATTGATGTTGGAGCCCTTATATCAGGCTTCTATGAAAAAGAGTATTGAAACTAATGAAAGTATTTGTCGAGTAAACGATATATTCTATTTAGTATATTATACAGAAGCTAAGAAGAGAAGAAAAATCGAGGAGAAGAAGAACTAAGCCATGCATAAAACTTCAAGCTTATGGCTTTAAATATGGCCATGTTGTTAAGGTTCATGCATTTGTTAATATTGAAGCCATATCGAATTAACCTTCTAAATTTAATTGTATAAATATTAAATCTTTCCTTTTGAATAGACATTTAATAATCGATATACTAGAGCCCTCGAATAAAATGAATTTAAACCATTATTTTAAAGTAATAATGTTTTGTCTTTGGTTTAGATTCATTTGATTCCCACCCACTTACCTTCCAACCTAAGTCTGGTTCCTATGCACTTGGAAAATTTATCACTTTGCAATGCGAGGTAGAATCTTTGACCGTTCCGTAGAGACTCGATCGCTCGATCAAGTTAATGTCGTCATCGACTTAGCCTTAACCCCTATGTAAATTATATGTCGCTTAGTGTTTTTTCATCCAACGACTGTAAATCAATCATTTATAAATATTCGATGTCTTATACAATTCAACTTATACCTTCTTTACACTTCTTATGATTTTATTTCGAATTATTGTATTTCATTTCGTAATATGGATTTTAGTTTTAACATAGCAGAGTTCATAAGGAACCAACGTTTAGCCGAAAACAAAGATCAATGAACTGAGAGATCGTGAATAAGAAGCTTCAAAAAAATCATACTTTTGTGAAAAAAATTAGACTATGCCTTCTCAATGTAATTTTTAATTAAAATTTAATGAAATGTAAAAACCGGTTTGGATTTAAACATTAATTCTAAGATAATTTTCATTAATAATAAGAGAACAATTAAACTAAACGTTTGAAACTAAATTACATCTATAAACTACTAATTTCCCTGACCACTAAACATCCCTCCCGCCAGGTTTGATGGATCAAGGGTGGCGTTCAACATAGCTTAGAACTCACGGGTTCGTGTCTCAGTTGGTGGTTTAGTAGAATCAAGAGAATCATCTTCATAACCTTGAAAAATAACCCAAGGGGGATCGTTCGTGCGTGAGGGAACACGACAACAATCTTGAAATGGGTGAAGTGCTGATATGGTTGAGGCAATTAGGGTATAAAATTGTATATTGCCGGGATGCTTCAATGTTCAAGCCACCACCAGGAGTTTATAGATGAGTTGTTTCCATGTCAAGTTGAGTCTCTTGCGCAATATTTGGGGTAGAGCGATGCTTTCTTTGACTTCCACGAGTTTCATGACTTGTCAAACTTCTTTGACTTCCAGGAGTTGAACCTTCACCACCTAAACTTGAGCCTTCACCACCAAAAGGAGAACCTCCACCACTAAAAGAAGAACCTCCACCACCAAGAATGAAACCTGCACAACCATGACCACCACCATAAGTGGAAGAAACTGGAATTGATATTTCAAACATCATGTTATCCCTCAATTGGTTCATCTCTTACAAGTGGAATGCATGTAATCTTGTACTAGATAATTATACTCGTTCAACCTGTCCCGATATTGCTCCGGTGTTGCTTGTACCCCCCCACCCACCCCCCCCCCCCCCCCCCCACCCCCCCCCACACACACACACACAAACACACACACCTCCCCCCTGCACCTCCACCATGAATTAGTCCAGTCGAGACATTCAGAAGTAATCTGTATACCCTAGGAAAATGGTGGCATAGCTGAATGAAGCTTTTTTAGTACTAGGATACGAAAAGGCGGCGGGCGTTGGTGGTGGAGGTTGGGACTTGGGAAGGAAGATAATCATCATCAAGTGGAATCCTACCTAAAGTTGGCATATCCATCCCAACCAAATTTTGTGTTTGCATAGCATTATTAGTCTCGAAAATCTTGTTAAACTAATCAAGGTAATCAATTTCATCGCGAGGCACCTGGATCAACTGTTCATCTCTTCCCAAGGTTGTTCATCATTTTTTAACAAATTTAACCAATTATCACGAGAAATCTCCCCGTTTGGAAGGGTGTTGATGTTTTTTGTTTTCTGCCTTGTAACTGAAGAAGGTGTCTTTCGCCGAAGTACCAAATACCTTTTTCATAAATAAGACTGTATAGCACAATCCGTTTTAGGCATAGATGTAGCATCTTCTAAGCTTCCACACTTTGGTATACTCTTCAAATATTTCATACAGTATGACAAAAATGTTAAAATTTGTTTTACACAGTTGATGAATCCTCTGAACCAGGGTAATGTTTTGACTGTCATCAATCTGATTAGGCAACCAATTATCTATTTGATATTTCTTCATGACTGGAAAAACATCGTTGGTATTGCAAAGAAAAGGTGCACCAACACGGAAGTAAATATCCCACCTATACTGAAAATAATACATTGGCGTTTTAGTACATTATCATTTCAAAAATTAAAATAAATATGAATAAATGATTGAAAGGAATTGTGGTTTTTACCTCCAACACTCCCCAAAAACCATTCAGGCACTACACCATTTTTTGGGTATTAGTAACTAAAATTCGTAACGCCTAGAAGCCGTTACGAAATTCCAATTACGAATTGTTGTTACGAACCTGGTTGTAATAGGTATGAGCCGTTACGAATTTTTGTATTAGTCGTAACAGCGGAGAGCCGTTACAAATCGTAACAGACAACTTTTTTGCATGTGTCATTCGCATGCTTGGTGACACTAGGGTGGTCACACCTGAATATTTTTTCCACCCAAGATTAATTGAACCAGAGGATATTTCCTCCCAGCATCACCCATAGTTATTTTCTCCACTATTCTCCTCATTCCTTTTTTTTTTCTCTGCCTCTCATCCAAATGTTGTTTTCTTTCTTCTTCTCTAGAAGTGAAGCTTTAGTGCGTCCACAATGGGACGATCAATAGGCCGACTAAAGATCAAAAGTGATATTTAGTCCGAAAAAATATGAAGCGTAGTGGATCGATCAAATGTAGTGGATAGTCGAAGAAATCGACTGTAGTTGACTAGAAATAGTCATTTTTCCCGACTAAACAGGTTATAGTCAAGCGGGCTCGTAGTGTACCGCTTGATGCTAAGCGGCGGCGTAGTAATTCGCCAGAGCCAAGCGTTATTCTGGGACAGTGCTCAGAAACACGGGCGGTAAGCTAGCAGTTTGCCTGATCAAGCGTTATTTTGGGGGTTCGTCTGATGAAACGGGGTACTAGGATCACGCCCATACACAAGCGTGTTTCTGGAACACCGCTCAGTTGGAGCGTATTGCTAGCATGCCGCCTACTATCTAACGTGCTGCTAGCACTCCGCCTATACTTAAGCTAAATTAAGATAAATTAAGTACACTAACACTAACACTAACACTAAGCAAATTAATTAAGCTTATGTCTTACAGTAAGCTAACACTAACACTAACACTAACACTAACTCCGCCTATACTTAAGCTTATGTCTTACAGTAAGCTAAATTAAGTACACTAACACTAACACTAAGTAAACTAAGCGGTACTGTAGGATTCCTTATTCTATCCAATACACTAATTAATACATTAAGCTAACTAACTAAGCTAAGTAATGGAGCGGTTCTCTAGTGCTCCGCTTGGGTTTTGTAGGCGGAGCGTTAGGACACCGCCCTTCCCATTCTATTCACACGTTCTGTTGGCACAAGTGCAACTCCTTCAGGCGTGCTGCTAGCACTTCGCCCCATCTGGCGTGATTCTGGGATACCGCCCGTCTCTCAGGCGTGGTCCTAGGATACCGTCCAATACCATGCGTTACGTTAGGATCCCGCCCCACATCGCGCGTGATCGCTAGGATTTTCGTTCGTGTTCTCAAGCGAATTGCTGGAATACCGCCCAACACCAGGCGCATCGCTAGAACAGCGTCCGACTATACACGGCTGTTCTTGGGCCGGACTAAAGACTAAATTTTTTAGTCTTTGGTGGTTTAGTCTGATCGTATGATTGTGGATGCCCTTAGAAGCTTAGATCTTTATTAGGAGTTAACTGAAATCACGATTCTCACGATTATTCTCAAGAAATCACTTGTGTTAGGAGTGAATCATTTCAGTTTGTTCAGCATTTTTTAGATCTGTATTAGGGTTTATGTTCATCTAAAAGAGAAAAGACAAACCCTAGAACCCAGTAAACCGAATCTGCAATCGGATTGTTCAGGTTTATAATCGGATTGATCCAGTGAAGCAAATAGGTATTAATATTTATGAATTCACTCGATTTCTGTTAACCCTAAAAAGATTTTTTTTCTTCTGTGTTTTTGCTCGATTCCTTCCTCACTGAATTTAGTTCTTTTGATTTCGGTTTGTTCAATTTTTCAGGTTTGTGATGAGAATGATGTTGACATTGTTACTTCTAAGGTATTCAACCATTATTGCTTCCTCTAATTTCAATTTTTTAATTTAGGGTTTCTTTCACTTTTTTTTTTGTTTGGTTGATTTGAAGTTTAGATATATCGATTTGGGTACTTACTGATCTGTTTTTGTATTTTTGCTTTTTTATGTTTTAGTGTTGCTGGTGGTGGTGTTGGCATCTGATGGTATTCTCTGGTGTTTGATTTCAGTGGTTAGAGGTTTGTTCTTTGAAAACTTTCAGAGCAGCATTTCATTATTTATTTAACGTCATTTAAATTTATTAACATGTGTTCTAATTTGGTTGTTTGATTTTGCAGGAAGAAGATGAAGATGAGTAGAAGGAAAATCAGATTTAGTCCCCTTTTGATTTTGGTTCTCTTAGTAACTGTGAAGAAAAAATTTCAATTGTTTGAATTGTGATCATGTTGTATTAACTGCTATTGGTTTATATGCCCTATGAATCAGTCATCCCTGCCCATGGTGATGCAACAAGCAGTGGAAATGCAACAGATGCAGTTCCAGCAGGCTCTGCTCAGCCGAAGGTTGAGAAAGTTGAGTTGGAGATGCTTGGCACGTGCAAGAAGGCTTCAAGTGCTGCTTGCGAGTTCCAGTCTGTAATGCTTGTAAATGATGATACTGCATGAACTATTAAGGTGAGTGCGTCTAGATGGTTGTCATTAATGTTGTTTGGTAAGATTCAAGTACCGATTGAGCTATGTCGTAAACATTTAATTTAAATTGCAGGTTGAAGTTGTAGGTCAAGCACCAATCAGAATTACTGATTTTTTTTAATGATATACAAATCCATTTCTTGGTTTACACGTTACTGGTTTTTTTTTAATGACAGACAAATCCATGGGATAATTATAGAAATGTCCCAATTTGAGTGGGTCATAAATTAGAAAAGATGACAGAATTAATAAAAATGCTTCATTTCATTAATTTTTTCGTTAACTTTGAACGTGCGAGTTCGGATGTGCGAAAAATGACCAAAATATCGCTCTATAATTAGTACTTATAATTTTTTTGATTTTTCTTTTTTATACTTTTATAATATTTTTTTTATACATTTATAATATATTTTTTTTGTACATTTATAATATATTTTTGTATAAAAAAAATATTATAAATGTATAAGAAAAAATATTATAGAAGTATAAAAAAAAATCTAAAAAAATTATAAGTACTAATTATAGAGGGGTATTTTGGTCATTTTTTACACATGCGAACTCTCACGTTCAAAGTTAACGGAAAAATTAACAGAATTGAACATTTTTATTAATTCCGCCGTCTCGGGGCATTTCTAGTTTATGACCCCCCAAATTGGGGCATTTCTATGATTATCCCCAAATCCATTTCTGCTACGAGCAAGCACCAATCAGGAGATGGAGTCTCGCAGAATGTTGACATCATTGCTGAACAGAACAACGAGGTGTTGTTGCTAAACCTATTTGATTGCCAAAATGATGCTTTTTGTGGTTGTGAATCTTTCTTACAGATATTCTCGACTATTAACATCAAATGTATATGCAGGTTATTTGGAATTCCGGTGTATTTCTGGCTGAAACTGAACTGCCAGTCAATATTGACCAGGTCAAAATTGGTCGATATTGGCTAATTTTTACCAGGTCAATGTTGACTGGCAGTAATTTTTTTGTTGTTTCAAAAAAATTCGTAATGGCTAAAGGTGTTACGACCCTCTTGTTACAAAAAATTTCGTAATGGCTTTTCTCTGTTACAAAATGACACGTAGTAACGGCTGAGCACTGTTACAAATGTTGTTACAACTCAAAATTTGTAATGGCCACTTGTCGTTACAAAAAGTTTGTAATAGCGTTTTCACAACAGGTAAAAGCCGTTACAACCCCGATTCGTAACGTGGAGATTCTATTGCGAATCGAGAAAAATGGTGTAGTGAGGATATGTACATTTCGGCTAAAATTGCAAACCCCCAGTCATATACAGGTGCTCGCTCTAAAATCTTCTAACGGCTTAAGAAAACCATTTAATTTCAATGAGCTAGCATTTAAAATTACATATTAATTGGCCTAGTACGTTTAACACAAACACTCGCTTGAGCTCATCAAAATGGTCAGGGAACAAATATTCTCTATTCGTTATCATTTACTTCCATTTTTTCATAATAACGCTTTGAAAAAATCTTCAACCCAGACACCCTTAATCCACGAGCTTTTATTCTTTTGTGCTCTGGGTTTCCTTCTTAATCAGCACAATATAATTGCAGTCCCTCTTACCATCTTGCTTGTGACTCCCACTTTAATTGGTCAAATGGAACCAAATCTCCATCATATAAGATTCCCAACGACATGTGCATATCTGATGGTGTAACTCATATAAACAACATTTTCATAATTAATATTTTGCATAATTTAGAGTTTGTGTATCTCATATTTCAGGTATACCTAAATTGAATCTAAATAAAACTAAAAACTAAATCCAAAAATTCAATTAAAGAACAAACTTATCATATTTGAAATCCTTGAAAAAATAATGTATTTGTAGTCTTCCACCAACGTTCTAATATAACATGAACAATTTTAGGTTTTAAAACGCCACCAAAGATATCTTCACTCTTTCTTTAATATCAAGGGAAAATAACTCGTACACATCTGCGAACTCAGAGCACCCACCTCTTAGTTTGCTTGAAATAATTCGCTCTTGTAGGTTAGATATATATATGCACATGGAGTACCCCATGACCTTTATTCTGAGTCCAATTAACTCCACACATTAGGATGCTATTTGATGCTTTGTCTTTTATTTTATTTTTTTCCCTTGGATTACTCATTTTAAGAAATTTAGCACAACGGAGACGAAATGTGGAGAAGGTGGAGAAAGAAATATGGAGAAGGCGTGAAGACATAAGAGGAATGTCTCCACATCTATATGAGATAGAAAACTAACCGTTTGAGATATAGATCCTGGAAACAGAGTCTCCATCTAGCGACCGAATGTCTATCACCAACGACTAAAACTTTATCGCTAGCGATAAACACTGAATGTCTATCACCAACGACTAAAACTTTATCGCTAGCGATAAACACCCCGCTCGACAGAGACTGTCGCTGAGTGTTTTTCCCATAGTGGCTCAGTAAGTTCACTGGGCCACCTGGCGTAGCAAATCAAATTTTTTGCTAGGCTGCACAGGAACCGGCCTAACAAATCAACAACAAGGCATAGGAGAAATCTCCATTACTTAATTCTGTTGAATTTTTAAAGTTCTTTTTGCCTAAAAAAGAAGAGCTGGGATCAAAATAAGTTACCACTGAGACTGAGACTGTGAAACAGTGAGAGAATATATAGTTTGAGATAGTAATGGAAGCAATTCCTAGAAGTACAATTGAATGATCCTGATCAAGGCCATTACAACAGCACATAATTATCATAGGAAAGGATGTGAAAGCAAAGAACCCAAAGTAGTGAAGGAACGGGGTACATATATACATCCTACAGAACTGAAAACAGAAAACTAACAACGAAAATGAGGAATTAAACTTTAATGATGAGATGTAATATACTTAAACACTCAGCGGTTAGTTGCACCTATTCCTCGGGATTTTGGTAGCCTGACTGCGACCAACGGGTTCACTATGCCTTGGGAATCTCTTCCTAAGCCCATGCCTTCAACGAATCCCATCTTTTCCATCATTTTGGATCCGAATCCTTTGGTGTGCCTCTCAAAAGCTCCAATTCCAGGTGCGGATTTTGACAAAGATGTTCTTTTACTAGTACTGACGGTTCTAGTAGTGGTAGGGGTTCTAGCTTTAGTTCTAACTCTTGTTGCAGATGAAGAAGAAGGTTTGTCCTCAAAAGCATCCAATGTTGGGGAAAACTCGACACCCAAGCCGAGAGACCTGGGGCGTTTGATAGCTTCCACAGGTGCCACAATTCCTTGCCCATCCTTCCCTAAACCTCCACCTTCTACAAATCCCATCTTGGCCATCATTTTTGAGCCAAAGCCCTTGGTGTGCATCTCAAACTCACCAACCTTTGTCGTCATTGATAAGCTGCTGCTGCTGCTGCTGCTGCTGCTGATAATATCCTTCTTAGCATCAACAACGGATGTTGTTGTGGTAATCTGAATCTCCTCCTCAATTTTAGAATCATCATCAACTTGCATTACACCACTCGAGACAAACGACATTGGTTGATTAGCGTCATAAATAACTGCGTCTTTACCACCGTACCGTTTCTTTCCTCCACTTTCACCACCACCACGGTTGCCTGATCCAGACTTTCTTCTTGATGAGGACTTATCATCTACTGAACCTGAAGTGATAAATTTCGGAGTTCTTTTCGATCTGCTTCTCTCTCCAGCTGCTAGAGGTTGATTGATGACAAAATCAGAAGGCTCGTCTCCTTCTCGTAACAGCTGAAATGTTTAGGAAAAAGAATGTAAAGCTTTTCAAGATTTCAAAACCCTACTTGATACTCTCTTCTAATTTTCTACCTAGAGTTTTTCCAATATGAGCTATAAGAAGTGTTACTCCAGTGAAATTTAAATGGACAACAACTTCTGCCATTGTCGCGCAAGTAAGTCAACACTAATTTCAAGTGTAGAGAATTGAAAAGGTCACCGCGACAAAGAGGCAAGAAGGAAGAAACATACCTTCTCCAAGCGGATTTTATCGCTAGAAGATGGCATACATGTTTGAGAAGTTCTCGACACAGTCACAAATCTGAAAAGGCAATTAAATATCAATCCATATTTTACATACATCGAGTGTAGAAAACTTTACAGTAAGCAACAAAAAAAAATGGAGCGTCTAGTGCTGCCATTTACTTGTGGTATCATCATCTAGAACTAAGATCAAGCAGGAGTAGAAGTCAGATATTTACACAAGGTAGCTCAAAGTAAAGGTCCAGATGATGTTGATACCTCTTCTTCCCAGAACCTTGGCGACCACTGGATAAGCGATAAATTGAGGCTAGGTGTTGCACCTAAGATATCGACATATGACAATTATTAGGTGAAATAAATTTTGCAATACCCAGAAAAGTGGTACCAAACAATTAGGAAATAAAAAGACAGGAATAAATTAAACACTAGATTCTGCAAAGAAATGAGGATTGAACACAGTTTTGTGGTGGTGAATGCATTTTGTGTTCTTCTTAGTTTACTAGCGGTTTCTGTGAATATAGAAAGAAAGCTCACGTAAGGAGGAAAAAGTAGAGTGGAAGAAGCAGTAACTAACAACATACCTGGGAACAATCTCCAGAAAGCATAGGTTGGAAACATAACATATCAACCTCATCCACAACCATCTGTTTTAATTTCTACAAGTTTGCAAGACATAAGGTATTGCATTAGCTTTTATGACTACCAGGCTGACTATAAATATATTTATTTACACATCATCTATTACCCATATAGTTTGCAACCTGAGCTAATCAAAAGGATGCCGACTTCTAAATGCAGGATGTAGAAGCTGGGAAAAGTAAAAGAATATAGTATCCGTATGTTATAATGTTTTGCTAATTTAAAGAACTTCTTATCGAAAAATTATATAACAATTTGCAGTGGGAATTTCCTGGAAGCTCAATGGACGAATTGGAGAAACAGAAGATAAAACTGCACCATTGAAACCAAAAGCTAAAGTCCCTTTTTACTAATTCAACCTTTCTGCTTACAACTTGATTGAGTAAGTGCTTACTCTTCGCCCATTGGATCTTCGAGTACCCTAAAGATTCTAAGCCTTGCTAATTTTTTTTGTATATTATTACATCTGTTATCCTGTGGGCACAAACTTTTACTCAATTCCTCTTTAGCTAAAGGTTGGTAAATGCAGGGTTTGGGAGGAATACCAAAATCTGAGGAGTCGCCAAAAAGGTCAGACATGAATGTCATAATGGAACATAACGAATTCCTACACCAAATGCCTACAATTCCGATGCTTGACCTCTCCAAATGAACGGTGATCCATGAAGCTTCTTATAAAGAACAAAATCCAAGGAAACGATGACTAGTGTGAGTCTTACCAAATTTATTTCATCAAGATCAACACCACGGCGGATCATTCTGTCTCGACGTTTCACCGCCATCAATTCTTTGCGATGTTTCTTCTTGGCACCTGATCAAATAATACACTTAAGGACCGAATGAACTGAATAACTCAGCAAAAAGTAGATTCAAGTATCACAGGCTGTTGCAAAAATACAGACAAAAAGCTTAATAGAAACAAGAACATGTTACTACAAATTATTAATAACCACAGTGACTGTATTTACCTGGAATACCCTGGAAATTTTTGCTCTTTTGGCCCTCACTAGGCCAATATCTAGGAAGATAAGAGGCATGCTTCTTCTTTTTACCCGCAGCTGATCTGGGATCCTTGACAAAAAAAAGATCATCCTCTGCCAGCGATCCAATGCTCATACCATATCCTTCACCTCTTTGAGATCCCAAAGAATCCCTCTTCTTTCTCAGTCGTGGCTTTTTCACACCATATTCTCTCGATGCATTAAGTAATGATATCCCACCCAACTTCTTTGATCTCTTATCATCACCACTTGTACATGACGGAGAATCATCCAAAGCAAATTTCCTCAAAAATTCCACATCCATAAGTTCACTACTTCCTCCGATTCCTTCCAAGTAATCTTTTACCACTTCGTCATCAACATCCAAATCACTACCATAAATATCATCTGTACTATCACTGCCTGAAGACTCCTCCACGTCAGACAAATCAGAAGAGTCTAAACTCTCTTCGTGTGATTCTCCTTCATTAGCATTCATTAACTCATCACTTTCATAATCCGATATATCTTCCGTGTAAAATTTCATACCTCCAATAGATAAATACCCAGAATTTTTCTTTGGCGTCGAATCATTTAAAATAAACATTTCTTCTTCCTCCTTCCTTCTCCTTCGCACACTATCACTAATTGGCTTCTTTTCAGCAGCAGATGAATTCAATTCTGAAGGCACACATCCAATTTCTTCCTTCACTGACACATCACTTATCAGCCTTAGCGTCATCTCCTCCTCCTTCACAGCCTCCTCAATTTCTTCCTTCACTAACACATCACCCATCACCACCCTAGGTGTTATCCCCTCCTCTTCCTCCTCCACAGTCTCACTACTAAATCCTAACCCTTTCCGCTGAGAACCCGAACTTTCACCCAATTCAGAACCATAAAAATAATCATAAGTTATCTCTGAAACAGCACCATGCGGATCAATGCACGGTGTTTCATCAACATAGGCAACAATTTTACTCTCCTTATCATTAAACAAAACCCTCGGAAGAGATTCATCCACATCATATTTCAATGTCTCACCACCACTCCCTTCATCCACAATCAACTGCAAATGCAAAAGAAGTCACTAATTTGATTGAAACTCAAAATGTTGAGTTACATAGTTATCTCAATCTCTGTACATATGTGGAGTAAGTGAAGTGTAAAAAATATAAATTGGGGGAATATACATCTCCATTACTTTACCTTGGATTTGACGTAATCAAGACCAATTGCAGATTTTCCATTAATCAGTTTCTCTAAAGGTTTCGACTTTGATTTGATTCCTATAAAAAATCATAAAAAATAGGGTTTTTTCATGTTTCCCCAAATATTTATTAGGGTTAGGAAGGGAACTTACGATATGGAATTGGAGTGGGACGAGATGAGGAAGAAGGATCATTCCTCCAATCTGATAATACACCGCCTTTCACAAAGAGACCACCGCTACTGCTGCCACCGCCGCCGCCGCTTCCACCACCGTTTTTGCTGAACCTTCTTTTTCGACCGCCCATGGCGTACGTTAGTGACTAGCTTAGAAAATGTAACGAGTTTGTATCTTATAAACAAGTAAAGAATATCCGAACTTTTAGACATTGATACTATTCGCGAATAATTACTAGATTTTTTTGGAAAGGTGCTTAAATTAAAAAATTACTACTGTTTTACATTCCTGACGAACTTTTTTCCATTCGCATCATCTTGTACGTTAATTGAAAGGAAATCTGGGCAACACAAAACCCAAATAAGGGATGTTGCCAAGCCTTGTCTTTGGTTCTTGATAGCATGTTTGCGAGTGTGTCTTTCGTCTGGTTTGTTTCTCGGAATATGTGTTGAACTATTCTCCGTTGAATACTATCCAAATTCCTTGTGATTCAGAAAGCATCAATTTTAGATGCCAAGGTGATGATACTTTGTTATCGATGTAATCTAGTAGAGCTAGCGAGTCAGTTTCAAAGACTATCTTGTTCCAGTTATTTGATACTGCCATTCTTGTTGCAATTAGAAAGCCCATATCTCTGCCACTATCGGAGTAGTTATTTCCAAAGGTATTGCATTGGAAGAAGTAACTTTTCCTAAGTGGTTTCTGGAAATTATCCCTGCTCCGGCTGGTCATAGTGTACCTTTATTAGCCCCATCTGTGTTACATTTAGTCCAATCTTGAGTCGGGGTCGTCCATCCTACTTCATTCAAGTAAATAACTCTCTCTTCTAGTTGTTGTTGGTGTTTCCATTTGGGGTAGTCGATTATCCACAGTTGTATTTGGGCCCATTTAAACTCTGAGGTCATCTGTAAACAAATATGAAATATTTGTTCTGAAGTTTGGGTTACACTAAAGAGTTCTTTGCTAACCACAAGTACCACAAAGAAAAGTAGCAAAGTGTGGGATCTGTCTTGGCTAATGGGCATGAGAGTAGAGCATCAAGGTTTGTAGGGAGAGTGGGTCAGGCATCCTGCTTGGAAGGATTTGTAGTATTTGGGGATGTAATATGAATGTTGTTGTGAAGGTGGTGATTTGTGCTAGGATGACTGACCTGATGAATTGTTGGTGTAGGAGGAGCTGAGGGGAACAATTGGGGAGTAGGGTGTGGGATGAATGCATGCCTTGATAGATATGTATAGATTTTTAACCATATGTGTTTTGCAAGGGTGCAGTTGAATAAATTGTGTTGAGCTGTTCTTGGATGGGTGTTACAAGTTGGGCATAGACTTGAAGGTGTTACTTGTCTAGCATGAAGTGACTTGAAGGTCAGAAGAGCCTCATGGTTGGCTTTCCAATTGAAAAGCCTGATTTTTGGGGGGCAACAGAAATGCCAAATTCTTTGATGGTGGATGTTTAGTTGTGATGAAGGTGTTGTAGGGTTGGGTACCGGATGAACTGTTGGAGTAAATGAGTTGTGGTTTCTAGTTTGGATTAACAGTCTGTACCCTGAGGTGGCAGTATATCTACCTGATTTTGAGTGTGGCCAAATTTTCTAATCAGGTATTGGAGGAGATGGCAGGTGGATGCTTTGGATTTTTTGGGTAGTATCAGGAGAAAAATATTGTCCAACGCATTGAAGATTCCCATGAGTTTGTGAGAGGGTCTATAAGAGTACTCACTTGTTGATCTCCAATCTGAGCTTGCTGAATCGGTTGGTTCTATAGTGATAACCAGATTGAATCCATTTTTGTGGATTTTTTGTCTCCGATCCTTGACGTGAAAGCCCGGATTTTTAGACTTCCAGAGGATCCGGATTCGGCCTCATGGGTCGGATCCAATCCAGTTAGCAAGTTCAAATATCCGAACCGCCACTCATGTATAATCAGGTTTTTCATTCTAAAATATTTTTAATAAATAAAAATCTTAAATTCAAACTCAAATATATTTTTACAAAACGAAATTTAATATTACTTTTGAAATTACAAAACTTTAAAATAATTATATAATTAAAAGTACCCAATAAAAACAAACGGACGTCTTGATTTAATTCAAAAAGCAATACCTAAATTCTCGTGATACATAATACTCCCTCACTTTCAAGAAAAGAGTTACTTTCTCTTTAAATTTTTGTTCCAACAAAAGAGTTACTTTCATTTTCAATAGGACAAACTTCTAAAAATATCTTTTTTATAAAGTTTTCTTGTTTTAATAAGAAGATATATATGTGGTATTAAAGTTTTTATTGAGGGTAATTTGAAAATAATTTTAAAAACTACTCTCTCTCATCTTGTCTTAATAATTGTGCAAATAGGAAAAATAACTCTTTTCCTGAAACGAAGGGAGTAGTTTTTTTTACGGCTAGTCTTCATTCTCTGTGGAAAGGGAGGAAATAAGGAGTGAGCAAACCACAGCCTAGTAGGAAGTTTCCAAAAATAATAGAGTGCATCGAAAATCAAACACATCCAGTAAATATAATAATTAAAACCATGCATTAAAAAAAGACAATAATTTTTATGCCATTTTTTAACCATAAATAATTAATATTTTCTTACTCAAATGTTCAACCTTAAATTCTAGATTTCCTAATTTAGTTGTCAGAGTTATTCCGAATACCACCCAATTGTTCCCCGAACGGCATCTCGAGAGAATGCCAGACTTTCGAACAGTTTTATAAATTTATTTATTTTATCTTTTTCTTTCTATTCTTTCCATTTACTATTTTATAAAAAATCTTATTCACAGACCAAAACTTAATAATATACATTTACATAATTGTATATATTAATAAAAATGCACTTCAAAATTTATGGTAAGATCCGATGTACGTCGATCAGAACCAACAATGTAGAAAACAACTACAGTGCATCAAAAATTTAAAACATACTATATGCTAGCTACCAAGACTTAGGCTTGTAAAATAAATTAATACGAAGAAACAATTAAAAGGGAAGATTATATGGTTATTAAATTGAATGGCAATGAAGTGGGATAAATACACTTTACATCTGATAAAAAAGATACCACTAGTAAATTAATTAAAAGAAAATAAAAATACTAGGGAAAGATTTAAGGTCTACAGGAATGTTGTTTGGATAAAAATGTATCCATCTTCATCTCAAATAATTTTGATGATTTTGATTGTTAATCTCCTGTTTCTGGTAATCAATATGGGAAGAATCTACAAAACACAAAAAAGAGACTTTGATGCCTAAGTCAGTAAAAAAAATTTACAAGAGTTTTTAGGTTTAGATATTGTACCTTTTAGGGTTTAGGTTCTTTATATTTATAGAGTTGTGCAGACTTGTCTGTCAAGTAACCTGAAATGTCCTGGAACCTTCTTTTAGGGTTTTGGAAGCTAGGCGAATATGGGCCGATGGAAATGGGCCTCTTTCAGCCGAAATTGGTACCAAAATATTAGGGTACACACATCGCCCCCTCTTAATCCATAACTTGGTTATGGGGTTAAGAAGTTCGGATTTCCCTCGAGATGTGTTTGTTGAGGTGTTCCGTAACTCGCCCCCCAAGCGTGATGTTTGGAGTGTTTTGTAACTCGCCTTTGTTGTCTATAGAGGTATTTACAAAGACACCCTCCAACTGTGATGTTATGTTTTTTTTGCTCGCGTGCTAGGCGGGACTTTGTGCTAAGTATTGGACTTGTGATACTCGTGAGCTAGTGGAGACTTGATTTGAATATAGTGTGCTTGCTGATGTGGAAAGACTTTTTTCTCGCATCATAACAAGGCTAAGTGCTCGCTATTAGGGCAGGCTGGCATGTTGCTTGTATTTAGTACGAGTCTTTAAACCAACAATGGGTGTTGGGCTTGCTTTTAAGACAAGACTTTGTGCTTGATTTATTGCAAGGCTTTATACTCGCATGTTTTGCGAGATTTTGTGCTTGCAAAGAGAGCAACGCTTAAATGCTCATGTGCTAGGTGAGGTTTTAGGTGTTTGCGACGATGCAAGGCTAAGCTGTGAGGGACCTGAACAATCTCTATCTTCAATATCTACATTGTGATGGTCGTCTGTATCTACTACCTTTCAGTCTTGTTGTTCATTGTGGTCTTCAGTAAAAACTGATTTCTATATGAGTAAGCCGTCTATATTGACTGGATGACTTAGCAAGTGAAAGTTGCGAGGCTCTTCTTCTAACGTCTTTGTCATTGTATACTGTAATATCTGATCGGTGAACACTAGCTTAGTATTTTCCTCCCCCAATAATCATTGCTCGTGTGGAATGGAGGAACTCATTTCATGTGTTAAGGACAAGTAGTTGATTTTTACTTTGAAATTTGCTCCTGCTACTTCAGAACTCGTGTTAGTGTAAAAACCATGTGTGGCCGATCATGCATGTTAGAGTCCTACTACCAAAAATCGTGTAGGCTGATTAGGGTCGCTACTGCCTTTTTGTTGACGTTATCTTCACAATGAATATATCCGTGTACATCTTTTGTCTTTCTTGTTTTTTTTGTTTTTTTTTTTCAAACTGTTGGTAAACTAATCATCGAACGACACATATATACGATCTTCAAACTTTATTTAAAATTGTTTGCATAGTCGATCTTCGAGCTTTTCGCATAGTCGATCCTATCAGGTTTCTTTAAACATTAGCGGCATGCTGCCGTATATATTAGAAATCGAACTTAATAACTTATTGCATCTTGTAGTTATTGTTGAGTTGCGGACTTCTATCGTGTTGATATGATCAATTTATCTGATTCATAAACTCTGCGTTTAATCATTTGTAATTCCGATGCATAGTTCTGCATTAGTGAATGAACTATCTTCTTTGTTCCCACTGGATTCCCTTAACTTGGAGTGAAGGGATTGGAGATACTGACTTCTCCAACATTATGCTTGGTAATGGCTTGCCTGAGTCCTCGCAACTTCCCCGTCTTCACTCCAAAATGGTATGAGCCTCCTTGTATCTCGTTAACTTTTAACATTACCAGTAGTTGCATTTATAGGATACAGCATGTTATGTCGTCATATTACTGACACCAAATGTCTAGTGTAATTACACCTTGTCAAACTCTTTCCTGGGACCCATGTATTGACCATTATCCCGCATTTTACTGTTGCTTATGACTCGCGTGGTTTGTAATTGGGTATTCGTGGATGCAAATGTACGTCCTCGGGAAATCGTTCTGATGCCACAACGCTTACTATGAAAACTAGAAGACACAAAAGGTTTGATATTCACTGTGTAATTATCAGTGATGAAGACTTTGATATTATAGAAAGATTATAAACAATTTACATCGAAGAATAACTATATTCTAAAAGGGAAATACGTAATTACATCAATCACTATTCTTAGTTGTGATTTTACAAATTGATTGAAAGAAAATAAGGAAAGAAAATAATTCTAAAGCTAAATAAGGAAGCATATTAAATACAATTGATATGCTTTGACTCCTTAATTTTAATACTCTCCCTCAAGTTGACGTGGGAGAAGGAAGGTCGATCATATCCAACTTGGAAATTAATCGGCGATGTACTTCAACTCCTAGCGGCTTTGTGAAAATATCGGCAAGTTGATCGATAGAGCGAACATGGCTAGGTGCAACTAATTTTGAGATTATTTTTTCTCGAATAAAGTGGAAATCCAATTCAATATGTTTAGTTCTTTCATGAAATATCGGGTTTTCGAAAATATGGATTGCAGCTTGATTGCTACAGAAAATAGAAATTGGTTCCAAACGAGGTATACCAAGATCATTTAAAATATACTTCAACCATTTAACTTCATATGTAAGTGTGGTAAGAGCACGATATTCCGTTTCTGCAGAAGATCGAGAAACTGTTGATTGTTTCTTGGTTTTCCAAAAGATGAGACTAGTACCAATCATAGTAAAATAGCATGTGGTGGATCGTAGAGTCATGGGGAATCCAGTCCAGTCAGAGTCACAATATCCAACTAAATGAAGGGTACTACTAGATGATAAGAAAAGATCTTTTCCAATAGTACCTTTTAGATAACGAAGGATGGGATTTGCGGCATCCATATGAATTGTGTGAGAATTACTCATAAATTGACTCAGAGTATTGACAACATATGTGATATCTGGTCTTGTTACGGTAAGATATAACAATCAACCAATGAGGCGGTGGAAGAGAGTTGGATCGGACATAGGTTGACCATCATTTGTTTTAGTCGAACTTTTTGTTCTATAGGGAAATCAAAAGTGTGATCCCCTGTCAGTCCCGCATCTTTTAAGATATCAAGTATATACTTTCGTTGGAATAAAAATATACCACGATTTGAACGAGATACTTCAATTCCTAAAAAGTATTGAAGTTTACCAAGATCTTTAATCGAAAATGATTTTTCTAAAAATGATTTAAGTTTGGAAATTGATGTTTCAACATTTCCGACAATAATTATATCATCCACATAAATGAGTACAAAAAGAGAAATTGAACCCTTTTTATATGTAAAAACGTTGTAATCAGCAATGGATTGAGTGAAACCCTCTTGTATAAGGGTGTTAGAGAATTTTGAAAACCACTGTCTATAAGCTTGTTTGAGGCCGTACATTGATTTGTTTAATTTACAAACGGAATTCTTCCCCTTACGAAAAAATCCTAGTGGTAACTTCATATAGACTTCTTCAAGATCACCTTGAAGCATTATTTACGTCTAATTGGTGAAGTGACCACCCTTTTACAGCTGCAATAGATAGAAGATGAACAGTAACAAGTTTTACAACTGGTGTAAAAGTGTCATGATAATCAATACCCTCGACTTGAGTGTATCCCTTAGCTACAAGACGAGCTTTATAACGTTCAACGGATCCATCGGACGATATTTGA
Organism: Papaver californicum; assembly: GCA_023531435.1. NCBI lineage: Eukaryota > Viridiplantae > Streptophyta > Magnoliopsida > Ranunculales > Papaveraceae > Papaver > Papaver californicum. The sequence continues at coordinate 2,757,964 of JAJJMC010020031.1, read as the reverse complement.
TTTTATAAATCCATTTACGACCTATTGGTTGTTTACGAGGGGGTAAAAAAGTGAGAGTCCAAGTATTATTAGCATCTAAAGCTGAGATTTCTTTATTCATCGCATCGCGCCATTTTTTGTATTTCATGGCTTGAGTAAAAGAAGTAGGTACTATTGAATTTAGAACTGAACACAAAAATATTTGATGAGATTGAAAAAATAATTCAAGTAAAAGATAATTAACTAATGTATATGATGTTGTTCACATTAGAGCAATGATAATTTTCTAACCACTTAGGTGGCTTACGTTGTCGGGATATCCGGTCTAAATTATAAGGAATGTTAGAGAAAGCAAAGTTGGCGTGGATGGATAATTTTCATCAATACTTATGTCCAACGGTGAAGGACCTATAAAACGTGAATTTGAATTTGATATGGGTGGAGAAGGGTTAGACCACCTAAAGTTCGATTCACCCGAGGATGTATTAACAAGCCTTGTTAGCGTAAACCCTATAACATCAACTCTTTTTCAGTAGAAGGCCAGGGAACAACCTATTATAACTTAGCATACTTCGACATAACGTCTGTTAAATCGGGATTCGTATCAGATACATTCTTCGCTTTGATACAATATAGGTCAAGCAGTTGCTTCTTTTAGACTAGATGCAAGACATGGGAAGACTCTTAACGATTGAGAGAAGGAATTCAATTGTCCTTGTCAAACTTTTCTGGTTCACCCCAACATTACCCACTTGTCCGACTGTTGCTGAGCAGCTTTTGGATATCAAACGGACCTCCCCAGACGGTAATTTTAATGTGGCCGATTTACCCTTCTGTATGAATCGATATTATTACATTCCAATTCCTTCCCAATATCTCCCAAGGAAAATACCGAAAATTGGATCCCAAATTGACGGGTTAGTGTGAGCTTATCCATGCGGTTATGCACTCTTCGAATAGGAATCCATTTTCTGAAAGATCCTGG
>JAJJMC010020031.1:2729455-2747000 GCA_023531435.1 Papaver californicum | reverse complement strand
AACAGTTGTGCTTTTGCTTGATGGATTATGCTTGGTTAATTAATTTTAATAGTCCATGCTTGTGATTTACCTCTGTTTGTTAGAATAACAAAACCAATTTTGGCAATTACTTGTGCTTCAATTAGTTTAAAAAGAATTATCTGATTAATCATATAGGTTGTTAGAATTACCTGATTCCTGATTCCTGGTCCTTTTAAAATTATTCAAAAATCATATTTAGGTTATTTAGTCTTTTTCATACTCCTGGAATTTTCTAGAGTTAATTTAAATCATTATTTTCTAAGATCATTACCTTTACAAGTTCGAGAAACGATCACCTTATTTACCACTATTAAAATTACATCAATTTTTGGCGCCACCGACGCGGACTTGTTTTTAGGTTTAGGGTTTTAGATTTATTTTTAGGTTTTTATTTTTAATTTTATTATTTTACTTTGTTCTATTTTACGTTTCTTTTGGTATTTCTCTTTTTGCTACAGGTTGAATTTTTGATCGAAAAGGGAAGTAAGCCAAAGTTTTGGAATTAAAGCTAAAGACTTGGAATTAAAAGGGAAAAGCTTAAAGAACGAAAAAGAAGATCGAAGATTTTATTTATTTTTTTAATTAGATTTTTAGTTTTTTTTAATTAGTTTTAATTATTTTTAATTAGTTTAGAAAATTATATTAGGGTTTTTATTTTTTCTGTAATTTTTCTTTTATTTTCGGACACTTTTGGACATTATTTTTGGGACTTTGGACCTTTTATTATTTTTAAACCCTACGGAAGGGTAGTTTTAAATATCAAACTGTGTGCAGGGAAGGACGACAATTACGATATTGTCTCGGCCCCTCGGGTTCGCACACTATTGAAAAGGATATTAGTGGCCCGAGTCGACTTCAACGGTTCATCGCCTGTCTAGTACGGGAGGTAAACTTCGACCAACCCACGAATCTCCTGTCAGTGGGTTTTCTGGACGCCTTTGTATGCATATATGTTGAGGACTGAATACAGACTTTAATTTCTGCATAGTAAAGGGCAAGGCCTGGCCATACAAGATAAGGTTTCGGATTTCATCACCGTCTCCTTCTTGCCCGCCTTAGGAAAACGAAACCTACGCGAACCTAAGCCTAAAATCTTGACTAGAAAGAGACCTATAGGGTATCTAGCTTATTGGAAAATCATTCAAAAGGACTGTATGGGTTACTTTATTATCCTAACTCAAAGAACAGGAAGATTATTTTAAGTTGATTAGAGCCGCCTTGTAACCCAGGGAAAAGTGCCAAAGAGACAGGGGTATCAAAGCTCCATTGAGCTTCTCCTGTTTCTCTTCGACTTAATCTAATTCAGATCGTTCTAAGAGGTTTGCTAAAATTGTAACCAGTTGCTTTTTGAAAGAACAGAAGCTGGTCTAGAAACAATCTAAGTGGAGCCATCATGCTTGTTGTTTGCTAGATTTAGGTTTGATTTGGTTGAGTCAGGGCACGATTGTGTTTGATTAATTGCTTGTTAGGATTTAATTTTTGCATGCCAAGAACGCCCTTAAGGCGAACTTGGGATAGAGACCCTCAAGGTAGGTTAATTAGTGGAAGACTGGTAGTTCACCTTAACCTTGAGAAGTCAACTGAGAGTGAAATAGTCACTCCCGAGACCGTGTCAGCAATGACAACTCTGAAGGATTTGTGGAATCCAACCAGGACCTTACGTCCATCTTGCATCAAGTTAGCCGCTACTGAAGCGAGCTACGAACTGAAATCCAAAATCATCCAGATGCTTCCATTATTCTTAGGAAAAGAGAACGAGAATCCCTATTTTCATGTTAGAGAGTTCGAGGAAATATGTAGCACAATCAGGATTAGAGACTTGAATGACGAGTCTATTAAACTTAGACTATTTCCCTTTTCACTAAGAGATAGAGCCAAGTCATGGTGGTATAGCTTGGCCCCTCAGTCGATTGAGACCTATGCCCAACTTACTTCATCTTTTATTCAGAAATTCTTCCCTAAGAATAGAATATCCTCAATTAGGCAGAAAATTTTCACGTTTTCTCAACAAGAGGGAGAGTCTCTGTGTGTATATGTAGAAAGGTTCAACGACTTAGTGTCCCAATGCCCAGACCACGGTTTAGATGAGTTAAGTCTAGTTCAGATTCTCTATGAGGGTTTGGATTATGCGACTGTAACCTTGGTTGAGTCCTTGTCGATCGGAGAACTCGACAGTAAGACTCCTGCTGAGGCGATGCAATTTCTGAGTGACATTGCCGAGAAAACACACCAGTGGAAGAGCAATAGAAATCCCAACCCATTAGAATCCTTATCTAGAAGGCTAGAACTGGTCGAAATAAATCAAGCTAGTAGTTTAGAGCCCCAACCCAATCCAAGAGGCGTCAATAAAATGGCGACGGGTGAGAAATCATACAGTCACGTGAATGCAGTCACGACCCTCAGGAATGGTAAATTGGTGGACAACGGGGTAACTGGGCCTGATAGTGGACATACTGTAGTTCATCCTGACCCAATAGCCGAAGAGACTGATAAATTCTCTGATGAGCCTGAGGAAACCCCTCGGGCCACCGATTTTATGCCTAGAGCCCCTTATCCAAGGTTGTTAGCACCTACTAGGAAGGACCCCAGCTTAGAAACTGTCAACATGATGGAGACCCTAGTTCAGAAGACATTACCAAACACTTTGATAGAAGACCCATTATAGAAATGTCGAGCCCACTTTGGATTAGATTTTCATGAGTTGGACTTTAAGCATGACCCACCAGATACCCTGATAAGTAGTAAGTTAGGCCCATCAGAAGAGGAATCCAAACCGTCTAGTGAGATGGAGCTTAGGCCCAACCCATTAGAAGATCCATTAGAAAAATGCCTAACCAACTACAGATTTAATGGCAATAATGATAAGGTTATTGATGAGGTGCGTACTTTGTTAGGCTTTGCACCACCGGATTATAATTTAGAAGAAGCAGTTGACTATTTTCGAGAATCTGACGATCTGGAAACGAGTGAAATTATTATTAGTCTATCTAGAGACACTGAAAACTTTAAGTTTGGGGGTGACTATCATACTCCATGTGTTGTACCATTAACTCTTAGAAAGGTCCCTAGCTTGGGACCTGACATAGGCACCGCTGCAATTTTACGAGATCATCCTCCAGCTAGATTTACCGATCCTCAGTTGCCAGAAATCCATCCTCTGGTCGATGTGGTTTACCTAGATAGGGATCAAGGTGTACTCAGATCGTTTATCCTCTTAGCTTGCTGCAGTTTACTTCTACTGTGGGGCACACTATTTGATTCAGATGACCCACAGTTGTTCCGATTATTGCTATATGATTTAAGGGGGTGACTAATTCTTTTCTAGTCTGGCTGAAGACTTTAAACTTAGCACTTCTTGGGAGGTAACCCATGCTCAGGCAACAAGGTACTATCTTCCCTCATTTTATTATTTTTGTCCAGTTCTTTACTTAGAAACATTGAGGACACTGTTTAGTTTAAGTTTGGGGGTAAGGGAGTCTTTTTAGGAATAATAAATAAAATTCGGAATTTAGCGACTTTTGAACAATTCAGGGTGACACTAACCACTCTAGGTAGATGGAAACTTAGCCATTTTGCTATAAGGATTGGTGTGCCCAGCTAGATGGTCTATTCATAAAGGAGACAGAGTTCAGGTGTTAGAAATAACATGATAGTTGTCACCACCATATCACGTTCTGTTTTATTATTTACAATTTCGTGTTTCTCTGAGAGTATTGGTGGGTCCCAGCATCGACATGTTAATTAGCACTGGAATGACATTTAGTGTGTTGAGATCATGCCCCACATGAATAATACGTTAGTTATGTGTGTGTCCCCCTGTCTCCGTCGCCTAAGCAAGCGTGGAATGCAGGATCCATGGGAACACACATGTATTAGGTGTCGAAAAAAAAAAAGAGAAAAAAAAAAGAAAAAAAAAAAGAAAAAAAAAATCGATAAAAGTTAAAAAAAAAATTGAGAAAAAATAGTATTTGGTATTTTAAAGTTCTCCCTGTCTCCGTCGCCTAAGCAAGCGTGGAACGCAGGATCCATGGGAACTTGTAAATATTTTAGTTAGTAGTAACCGTTGAAAATAAATGGGGAGTATCTCGACACACTAGGTTTCATCTTGGTACTGACCTTCAGACAGATATGGGAAACACCGTTCGCCTTGGTCAACATTTGCGACCTTTTACAGTCTACTTTCATCTTCTAAGTCTTTTCATGTGATGGGTGGTTAGATAACTTTCTGAGTAGAACTTTGTCGTCTTAGATATGAATTTTAGTACGCTTGAGTTAACACTCGTGTACAGTGATCGGATCCATAAAGGGTAATGGTCCCTATAGCCGAATATCTAAGTAGCCAACTAACTAGCTTGTTTGGTGTCTACCCTTAATCGTTCACGTGTTGCTAAGATCTAGATCCAGGTTTTGTGGGTATACCTCTTGTAAACCCTCACGAGACAAAACTCGTCCACTAGGGACACCTAGGGGTTTAACGGCTTGTTGCATATGCTAAATGTAGTCGCGATTCCTGCGAAAGTGAGTTAGGATTTTTACTTTATTTTTTAGAGTAGTTTGCTCGAGGACTAGCAAAATAGTAAGTTTGGGGGTATTTGATAGACACATTTTAGTGTCTAATTTGCACCTTAATTTCTAGCGAGTTAGTATTCGATTTTACGTCTATTACATATTTTTATGCTTTTGTAAGTACATTAGAAGAATAAAGATTTGTGGAATAATCGGCTCAAAAAGTGTTAAAGGCACCCGGGAAAATGGATCAAGGCACCCACACTTTGGATTGGGGCACCCTTGGATCGGGCTGAGCTAGATCGGGCCAACTCAGCGGGTCAACTCGGCTGGATCGGGCTGACTCATCGGAGAAGCTGCTGTGTACGCTGTTCAACTAATTTTCGAGTTGTTTTCGGCTCCAAATTGTCCCACACGCTAGAAGATATCTCATACAAGTCATAACACGTGAATAGATAGCAAAGAATGCCGAGAAATCTGCTCGGGAATGTGATTTTGGACGGAAAAAGGAATCACTCTTTGATTCTGATTTGGGAAGATTCTAGAGTGTTTTGGAGAATTCTATTAGGTTTAGAACTCTCCCTAGGGTTTCTACAACCTATATAAACCAAGAGAAGCCAAGAAAAATGAAGAGAAAAAGCCTAGAGAAGAAATCAGAGATTTTCCGGTGAAGTTCTGTCACCGCCGATCACCTGCTGGTGCATCGCCGGCACTGTTCTTCATCAGCTTCATCGGAGAAGAAAGAGCAGCAACATCTGTATTCGTTGCTGTTCCACCGTTACAGCTCTGCTCCTGTTGCCTTAGCTTTTAAACCTTTGTTGCTTAGAACCCTTTCTGTAACAGCTGAACCCTGTTCTGTAACATTTATAAACGTATCTGTTCAGCTGTTGCACCATTATTTCACCTTGTAATCAACTTTTTGAGCAATGAAAAGATCTTTTGAGCAAGTTTTCTTCACCATGAGCTAAGTCTATTTACTGGGATGATGGATAAGGTACTTTTCTCAATTTTATGTGATTTAATTATTTTCTAATAATTATTTATAATTCTTTTGTTATTAGAATTGCATAGTTTTAAATAGTGAAAACGGTGTTCTTTCAACAGTTGTGCTTTTGCTTGATGGATTATGCTTGGTTAATTAATTTTGATAGTCCATGCTTGTGATTTACCTCTGTTTGTTAGCATAACAAAACCAATTTTGGCAATTACTTGCGCTTCAATTAATTTAAAAAGAATTATCTGATTAATCACATAGGTTGTTAGAATTACCTGATTCCTGATTCCTGGTCCTTTTAAAATTATTCAAAAATCATCTTTAGGTTATTTAGTCTTTTTCATACTCCTGGAATTTTCTAGAGTTAATTTAAATCGTTATTTTCTAAGATCATTACCTTTACAAGTTCGAGAAACGATCACCTTATTTACCACTATTAAAATTACATCAGTACATCCCAATTGTATTGCAGAGCGCTAAAAATATGGGTGATGCCATATCTAGCCCATCACCGCAGTCCATGAAAATTGTATAGAACATAGGTCATTGTCGAGTCAACTGTAACAGTGAGCACATATTAAACTCATTGCATAGTTTTATCGAGTGAGATTGTCCAGGATGTTGTATATTGGGCTTCTAAATTTTTATATTTTAGTTTTAATCGAAAGATTGACTGTATTTATTATCATGTGCAGATATGGAACCCAAAAGAATGATGGAAATACTAATAGTCACTAAGGTGGCATCATTGTATCTCAAATACTTTGAAACAACTCCTGATGGAAAGAGTCGAAGTTGTAAATTCTGTAACCAAGGCTATATGCTTAGTGGAACCATGGCGTCTTTGCTGGAGAATACAAGTGTCATGTGTGATTCTAAACACCCAAGTAGTCGAGTACTACTCCACGGTTCCCAAATTTTGACAGTAAATAGAGCATCGATTTATAAAACAAAAATTGATATATAACAAATTAAGGAATATTTTGGGATTTGCTTCCTTCAATTTTCTTATAATGATTGTTTTGATTTTATATTAACATAACTATTATTTCTCCATCAAAATCTGCGAATTTTGAGATGGTTGTGCGAATATTCTCAAAATTTATGTTTTAATGTGTAAAAAACGATAGATGGGGTCAAATAACATGGATAACCACCTTCTAATAGGATAGAGTAGATTTAATTGGAGCAGATTGGTGCATACAAGGACATTTTGACATTTCTTGATCTATAATTCAATTTTATGTCCTTTCTTTTCATTTTAACCACTATATTGCTGACCATTAATGCCATGTATTGATTCTAGGCACTTTGATGCATCTCATATTGTGGATATGCAGGATGTTGAAAGGCTTCCAATAGGAGAGGAGGCTCTTTTATACCTGGTAATACCCTCCCCTACTGATTAGAGCAATGCCCTTTGAAATCCCTGTAATTACACTTGATTTACCAATCATAAAAAGATATGTGAGTTTAGTTTTGTTCATCTACTTGATTTCTTATTTATTCTTTTAGATGCCTAAGACTAAAATAATTAAATGGTGTTAATTCATCTGTAGTGCTTGCTCTAAGGTGTCATTTATATTCTTTAGATGATGAATGACAGCGGATCCAGTGTCTTCCTGGCCACCATCTATATCATGTATTTCATATTTCTCTGGTTGATTTCCTATCCTATTTTTGAACTGTTGAAAAATACAGTCTTGCTCACATTACTTCTCTTATTTTTTTTGCACCATTGTGAAGTCATTGTGGGTGATTAAATAATTGTGTTTTCTTCAATAGATGGAGAAATGTATTTTGGGTTCGATCACAGGTTTCAATCTCCACCACTGTTATGTATAAAAAAAATATATTTCGGATTCGATTACATGGTATCAACTTACGGAACACAAATTCCCTCGGCAAGTGTTGAACGATGGTGTGATTTCCCGTAGAGTGGTTAGTATTACATGTACCTGTAGTGGTTTGATAGTTTATGCTAGGCACGTTAATTTCTTTTTAAATACTTTGGTTATGTTTGGCTAGCAGAAACATTTCCATGGATTGGTCTTCAGTTAGTAGATCCACATCCACACATGGTTGTAGTTCGATAATTTTTTAGTAAGTCTCATATAGCAAATGTTTTTTTCCTGTTCTTTCTAGAATCTTTTGTCACCATGGTTATAAGACCAACATGTAAACTACCTTTTGTTGAACACTTCATGTGTCTATCAATTTGATTGTTTTTTGTTTTTCTCTCTTTAGAGCTCTATCTTACTTGATGGTTTTAAATTGATTTTATGTACGTTTTTTATGCTTTAGACCATTCAATTTTGTTTTCGGTGCGTTCATTTCGTATTCGCTTAAGAATTCTTTTAGAAAAATTGGTAAGTACAAGTAAGTTTATTACTATTTTACACTTTCTAGAGGCTTGAATAGGTTTCAGTTTGTCTGTCTAATTGAAATTTACAAACTAACTAATTTGGCACAATATTTTCTCCAACTTGGAAATAATATCATTAGTTGCACAGTTTGTGATCATTATGTTGTATTTTCACATCATTATTTTTGAAAATCATAACAATGTGGGTTTCTGCAGACTATGACATGGATTTTGGATGAGAATTTGGGAATTTCATGGTTACTCTCCCTCTATTGTTTAGAGGAAAGCCAATTGTAAATACTTATTCAAATCATAAATAATAGAACTAACACATTTTTTTCCATTCTTTGGATCAAATTACATTTTTTTTCATTTTTTGATCGAAACAGATCTTAAATAATAAAACTAACAACTTTTTTCAATTCTATGGTTTTCTCTTATTGTTTCTTAGCAAAACAATTTGATGGAGTGCAGCGTGAATGGGATTGCAGCGACCTAGAAGGTATTATTGTTTTATTGTGGTAATGACCACAACCAAACAATATTGACAAAAGTTTACTCTTTCGGGTTTTCTATATATTGTCAAGGTAATGCAACATTGATAATTCCTTAATGTTGACAGATGTTTAAAAGCACCTGAGTGTTATCTACGAGGTTGGGTACATCGTTGGGTACATCGCGACTTGAAACCCAAGGTACATTCATAGTACGTTAGACATATGCAACATTTTATAAGCCAAGAAGTCCGGGTAATCGATAATCTTTTTTCTTTAACTTGAACATATTATAAGGTACGAAACCCTTTTTCGTACTTTCAAGCATGATGTAGTTAACAACCTTATCAGAGACAAGAAAGAGGGTCTTTTGAATATGAGAAATGATCCGATACCAACATTTTTGTTACTGCAAGTTCGAGTGATGAAGCAGATGTTGATGGTGAATCAACAAATACAAGTGCTGGGTATGACATCTAGACTTTGCTCAGCATGCAAAACAATTGGAAAGAAGGGGGAAAAGAATAGTGTTTCCCTTGGCATTGTTCACTTTGGTGGAGATTGTGATGAAAAGCCAGAAAAACTTGAAGCTCTCATTCAATAGACAAGACCCTATATGGTTATATCTAATTTTTCATATTTATGTTGATTCATTCAGCCCTTCAGATGTCAGTAGTAGAAAGTTGGTAAACTGGAAGTGTTGGGGATCGGTTTTTTATGTCATCTATCCTTGCTTCGGCTTGGTTTATATTATGTTGAGTTGATGTTGTTTATATTGGTCCACTGATCGTTTTAGAAAAGTGGTAAAAATAGTTCGTTCGCTGAGACTTGAGAAAATTCGTTTAGACCTAATTTTGATTTAAACTAGAAAATAAGTAAAAGATTTTAATAATATTGGGAAGAACTGGAACTCAGGATTCCACCAGAATCACTTTTGAATGATTTCTACAATGATTCTTTAACAGTTATAGCTCTTTTATTGACTCTGTTTCTTTGCCAAAAGTAGATTTCTAAAATATTAATTGTAAATCACAAGCATGGCGCATCAAAAGCTCTTAAGTCCCAGCATACACCATCAAACAAAATCACAACTAATTAAGAAAAATCATAAATCAATTAAAAATCAATAAAAAAGTCATTAAGAATCAAAAATAGTTATCATTCATTCATGAAATATGACTTCCTCCATTGTCTCAGTGGTGGGGTTTAGCTAGACATGGCTTTCTTAAAAGCCATTAAAATTTTAAAGAAAATCATAAACTGTTTTTGAAAAGCAAAACTAAACCTTAGTTTTCCATCTGTGAGCAGTTGTCTTGAAAATTGTATCTAGGCTCCCCTTTATATAGGCTTTGGTAACCTTCTCATGATCCTTATCCAACCAGCAAACCTAATCTCATTAAACTTTTCCACTTCCTTTTGATTCCTTATCCAATTAGGAGATTTAAACTCCTTAAAACCAACAAAAATCCAAATTTTCACGTCAAAGGAGGGTCCAAAACGCTTCCTTATTTCTCTTCCCACATGGGCCGAATAAGGCCCAACAGATACCAAATCCAAATTGGTTTCACGGTTTTGCTCATATCTTCTTCATACGAACTCGGAATGACCTCATTCTTTTTACGTTGGCTTCGTCTTTCAATTATCTACACGATAGAGGGTCATATCTTGATTGTTGGCCCTTTTTCAATCAAAATGGACCCCTCTTGAACTAAATTACGACACTCGGGTCTTTAGCCTCCAAATAGACTATGGCCTACTCATCTGCATCACAAGTTGATGTGTCTCAAGCATAACATAAAATGTTAGAACACTGAAAACATCTTTTATGCCTGCAATTAAATGTAGTGGTATTAGTTTCCGCACAAATTTGAGAAGGTAATTCAAATTTTGTATAAGTTCATTAGCTTTTACATAGTAAACTTGCTTTTGCATTTTTTTGATCTGTAGCCATTGAGAAACTTCAAAAGTAGAAGTTTTCTCACTAATAGAAAGGTATAACTCTCTAACGTGCAATTGATGATAAATTGAGCTAATGAAAATTTTCAAGAAAACTGGCTTGCAAACACTTCCTAGTTTTAGTAAAACAATAGTGTAAATTGTCAAGTGCATGTCCACCAATATAATACCAAGCTATACATGGGTAACCCATACCGAATATAGATCAAGCAGTTCAAGAGTGTATACATGTAAGGCAGTCCTAAGAGCTGTTCCGTAGAACCCCTTTTCACAATTCTACTGAATGTGGGTCTGATAGAGACAAAATCTGAAAAAATAATCTTTACTCTTATTAAGCAAAATAGCAAAATCAAGGTGGAACTCAAACTCATATTGGTGATACAAAATGGTATCTTTGCTCATTTTATCTGCCAACATGAAAACCTAAACATCAATATTAACAAAAAAAAAATCAAAAGAGGCCTAAGAATAGAAAACCTTCTCTCTGTACGCTTCAAACAACAATAACAAAAAAAGGCCTGAAACCCTAACATCTTTGCCATTATAAAGTACATAACAAAGAAGAAAAAGAAGGAAAAATTAATTACCTGTTTGAAATACTGCCGTAAAACACTAAATCAAATCAGATGAAATAAGTAAAACCCAATCTTGGAATTCCCTTTCTTCTCATTTAACATAATCAAAGAAATAATAAATCATTAAATTACAACATACACGAATTAAAATACAATAATCAAAATCAAAATCTTTACTATTATAATCAAAATCAAAATAAGAATGCTTCGAAAAAAATCAAAATCAAAATAAGCTCAGTACCAATACTTCTGGTGATCAAAGAGACAAAACAATATACACAATAAAACAACTATATAAATTTGAATCAAGAACTGGAGAAAGAGCAAAAGAGAGACTGAGGCTGAAAGAGGTGCGATTGAATTTTGAAATGGTTCTGGTTCTCTCGGCCCTCGGGAAGTAAGAATGTACTTTTTTGTATTGGACGAATTTACCCTCAAATTACTTTTGTTTTTGAATAGTACGTGGGGTTATTTCGAGCTGTTTTAAAAAAAGAGAAGCAGTATCAGTATCCAAATACCTACACTTTTGAAGATATATGCGACACAAACGACGAACACGGATTAGAACAACATCAAATCAATTATGTGATTCATCGAAACAAAATTCTGTAAAAATAAAAAAAATCACCCCGCCATTAAAAGAGACAGGCGACGCTGAATCAATGGGTTTGCTTGAGTGCTTTATATATAGCATCCAAGAACAGAAATTCTAAAAAAAAAAAAACCTCGTCTGGGGAAAAAATCTCTAGTTTAGTAAATAACACCCTAAAAATTATGAATTTTTTCTTTTTTCAAATACATATATTTTATAAATAACAAGATTTAAAAAAAAATATATACCTTTTTTAGATATACACAATTTCTTTTTACCCATAAATCAAAATCCTAACAATATTAAAAGAGCATTCCCTAAATGGCATGACTCAACTTGTTAATTTTTATTTTTATATAGGAGAAAATATGTTTTGTTCCGTAAAAAATAAATATTGAATTTAGTTATCTACTTGTTTTAAATATTTATTCCCAGAATTATAAAATAAAAACAAAAATCAAAGAATATGTTTTATTTAGTTATTTAAATTATGGATACTTTCTAACTTAATTCTCAAATAAATTCAACGGTCTAGATTTTATAAAAAATGTGTAAACATGGTGTAAGAATAATAAACCAAATATCAACCAACCAGGATAAAGGGTTTCGTTGACCCACCAATACATAAGAGAGTGACCGCTACCATTTAATGTGGAGCCTAGGATAAAGCAGATTAAATAAAATTTCAACAACCACGAAATATAAAGGGGATAAGTTGTTTTTCAGCCAATCAGAGGTCGGGGTTTCGTCGACCGCTTAATGGGAAGGGAGGTGTGTACAGCTCTCAACGTGGAGTGAGGGATGAATTGGAGTGTTTAGGTTATTGATGAGTTATATAACCATTAGTAGAATTATAACCATTACTAATTTCACTTAGCTATTAACTGTGAACTTGTATGATATTGCGTTCTGCTTATTGTGTGAGCCTATTTGGCAATATTCTTAGAGTGCTTATGTGATTAACAGTTATTTTGTATTATCAACGATGATTTGAAAGATGAGTCTATGGATCACGGATCTCAAGGTAGGCATGGATTGGCATCAAATGAGGTGAGAGTCGATAGCAAACTCTTTTATATTCATTATTATTTTACAAAGATATCTATTGTAAAATTCATGCATATCTTTGCTACTATATGATATGTGTAAGCATGCTATAGATGTATATATGTAATATAAACTATCTTGTTTTACATTTTGGGATGGGTTTGGATCTTCAAAAATACTAATAATTGTGTTTTAGGAGCAATTACTTATTTTCAAAAGAAACTTCTTTTCATTGACTGGAAAGGGGTTACAACTTTACTTATTGCTTGATAGAAGGAAGGGGGCTTCCTGTTGATTGGTATGAGATGTGAGTCACAAAGGTATACACTAGGTTGATGTACCTACATGGGCGGAATTGCAGACAATATTGTAAATAGGGACGTGGAATTGCGTCGCCAATATTATTATCTTTTTATCGGGGTAGCTCATGTCTCATACATGGATGTTTATTATTCTTTAAAATAACTTTGAGAAATCTATTATACTATATTTTGGTAATTAAAGAGGAGGATGATGAGAATCTCATATATGATTAATGGATTGCGCATGGTTTGAATGAGCACTCCATGATAAATTCTTCTTTCGAATATAATATTACCACCATTCGTTTCTTTGAATGCTTGTTATGTAGAGTGCGTGTATGAATGAGGTACTGGTAAGGATACAAATCTAAATCTGACTACGGGAGCGCTTTAATGATCATTGAAGAATCCGCAAGAGTCAACCTTACTACCCCTAAGGATTATTTCACTCAACTATTATTGGTGTGAATTTGTGCCGGTTGGTTGGTAGCAGTTTATATTTCTATATAATTATTATCGCCATATGATTCATCTGTTTTTCCGTGACTTGTCGGTTTTTTAATAAAACCTGCATTATTTTCAAACCATGCTAGTGATTATTTGAAAGTTAGTTATTATTTTTACTGGGAACCCTTTGAGGAAAATGGGCTCACTCTATTCCCACTTTCAGTTTCAGAGTCAGATAAAGTAATGCACGTGACAGTGACCGTTCAAGATTTGAAAGCTTTGAAGTGTTGAGTCCGTTCGTTGGTTAGTTGATATTCTATGTTTATTTTGAGTATATATTTAATTTACAAATCAACTCACTATTGTATATGTATCATCTTTGAGGTGTTCTTATACATATTCATAGAGAGGATTTAGATTTGGGTTAATCTTTATTCAGAACTTATAATTTAATGCTTAATTAGATGTTCAAGATCCTTAAGGCCTCAAAATGTAGTACCGTCTCTTAGATTTCTAAGTAGGTGGATTTTGGAGCTCTACAAATTGGTCGGTATATATGTCCATATCGATCGATTTCAGGCTAAAAACCACTAGAATATTGGTTTTCCCCCTTGTTGATACCTGAAAAATGACCATATATTGAAAGGGGAGTCATTTCTACTTAGTGGGTCTGGATCCGATGTTGTATGAGAACTTGGGGACTCTCCCAAGCGCTTTGGTAAACATCCATGGAGATATGAGGATAAGGAGGGAATAAAATGAGAAGTTAAGGGTAGAACTGGGAGGATGACACTTTGGTAATATTAAGGGGGGTTTGAAAGGACATGTGTGAGGAAGAGATAAAGAGGGAAAGTGTATAAAAGGGAAAGAAATGGTACTACGAAAGGGATCTTCTCTCTCTGCCCAATTAAGAAAATGTATAGTCCTTGTTGTGACTAGGATTGGTCTCCCCTTAACAAATTCACTCTAAAACACCCATAACAATAATCAGTCCATACCGATGTTTACATATTACCTACTGTAGCCTAAAATAACTAGAAATAGTTGAAATTTCCTCTAACTAGAATCGGTTAATATGGTTTCCTACAACGACCTAGTATAACCTAAAAAACCAAAAAGAATTGGCATTTTCTCAGGATCAAAAATTCGGTCTATATGAATGTATATATCAACCGGTTTTGTAAGCCTGACAAACTTATGACATGTTTTCCCAAGAATCGGTTATACATATGTCCATATCGACCGATTGTAAACTTGTAATTTCAGCCAAAAACTATAATTGGTCGATATATATGTGTTTGTGGGGAAAAACGAATTGAAGGTTATTTTGGAAAAACTGGGGTGAGAAGGTGACAATTCGACAATCCTTAAAACATTTGTGATGTTGAAGAACTTTGTTTAGATTCGAGAGATCAATCTGTACAATCCTGGCCTAAACCAAGCAATGGCGTTCCAGTCTTGCTTCAGTCACAAAATGAGAAGGAGAAGGGTTGGTCTTAGGGAGGAAAGCGAGAGAAGAATGAGGTCAGAGTATTAGACTATGTTGAAGGTAATTGGTGTGAATAGCTATGAACAATTGGGTAGTCGAGTCTCATACTTGTGTAATACTTGTATAAAAATTGTTCCCCCTCCCTTTTGTTCAATAGATTGAACGTCTATTTATATCATAGCTATTGTAACCACTTGACCTCTTCTTTGGAAGAAACTATCGATGGTTGAGTAGTGGTGAAATGGAGAAGGTGGAGAAGGTTTTGAAAACTGCACTTCACTTCGATTAAGGTTGAATTCTCAGTTACTCAACTTCCCATTCCTCTACTCAACTGCTATCGATCTTTCCAGAACTTCTTTTTAGTGAGCGTACTGCTGCACCACATATCGCAGACCGCCAGACCAAAACCCTAATTAAAATCCCCCTATTTGTGACATTTGATGGCTCGTGTAATATAGTAGTATTAAGCAATACTATTGTTAAGTCAATTGAGACAGTGTGCCCATCTTAGTTTAAAATGAATATGTCTTTCTTGACTAGCCGAGGAGTCTATAAGACTAAAATAAATATTATTTATTTGTGTGTGAGGAGCAATGTGTCCATCTTAGTCAATTTTTTATTGACATGAGTATGCAGCTGAGCATGAAAAATTATATATGAGGCCTTATATAAAAATATTCGTGAGAATCCTAGTATAGTTTTAGGATTTTTGAGATTTGTCAAAACTCTAAAATATTAAGCCGAAATATTCACAAGAATATAAGAGGAGGGGACTAAGCTTTGTCTTTACGTGAAAAATAGGAGAGGAGCGCAAGCTTCTCCTTTCGTGAAATATAAGAAGAGGGATGCAAGCTTGTCCTCTCGTGAAAATAGAAGAAGAAGGACGCCATCTCGTCCTCTCACGTGAAATAGGAGAAGAGGGACGTCAAACTTTTCCTCTCACGTGAAATAGGAGAAGAGGGACGTCAAACTTGTCCTCTCACGTGAAATAGGAGAAGAGGGGACTAGCTTTGGTCCTTATGTGTAAGTCTCATATTTTTTTATAAGAAGCAGGACACTCATATTTTACTCTTTGTACTCAGCCTCACACGTTGAGGGTAAAAGAATAAATTTTTCAACTTTTGACAAGAAATACAAGTCGTGTGGACTTAATCCTATTTTGAAGTCTTGTCTTGAGAGTCTTTGTGTAAGCTTAGTTGCTTGACTAGCATACACATTGGAAGCAAGAGAGGTAGAGATGTCACCCTATTTTTAAAAATTAGGGTTTGAAAAAGTTTGGCAAGAAGGCTAGAAAAGTTCACGTTTTACTCTTCTGCTCAGCCTCACATATTGAGGGAAAAAGAGTAAAATTCAGAATTTTTTGAGAGGAGCATAATGTTCATGCTCGATTTTTAGTAGGCGTGCAAGTCCTATGTCAAAAAGCAGGACGCGTGAGCAAGAGAGCTAGACGCACGAGAAAATTAGGGTTTGAGATTTTTGACACACTTTTGCCACTCTTATAAATGTTGCAAAACCATTTTCAAACCCTAATTAATTTAAAAGACATTTTTCGTCACACTTTTACAACGCTACAGTGTTACTAATTTATCTTCAAACCCTAATTCGGGTTTGGAAAAAAATTGGTCATATTTTTGCAACGTTTTCAAATGTTATGATTCTTATTTTCACCCTAATTAGGATTCGGGAATTTTGAAACGCTTTTGACACATTTATGAGTGTTGTGAAGCACTTTAAAACCCTTTTCCAATTTTTTTACTCGTTTTGCATTGGTTGTCTCTTTAAGAAAAGTATTAATGCAACTGGGTATGATTTTTAGCTAGTAGAAGCTATAAAGTCATCTTTTATTTAATTTAAGCATAACTCTGGTACTTTAATTAATTAATTAGATAAATATATATATTGTTTTAATAGGTTAATATTGCTCAATTTGAACATAAATATTAACGTCAGTAATTTTTGGGATTCAACTGTGGAATATAACACCCGAAAATAATATTCAAATTGCTCTATACTAGTGTGCAATACATCTAGGGCTTAAGATATTTTATGTAAAAATCATAGAACATCTGGGGAACTTGTCGTGTGCGCCAGTGTTGTTCTAATGATTTTGTGTGGTGATGAATTGTTAGACACATTTTAGTGTCTAAATTGCACCTTAATTTCTAGTGAGTTAGTATTCGATTGTGTGTCTATTACGTGTTTTTATGCTTTTGTAGGTACATTAGAAGAATAAAGATTTGTGGAAAAATTGGCTCAAAAAGTGTTCAAAGCACCCGGGAAAATGGATCAAGGCACCCACACTTTGGATTGGGGCACCCTTGGATCGGGATGGGCTGGATCGGACCAACTCAGCGGGTCAACTCAGCCCAGTCAACTCGGTCAAAGCCTGTTGACCGAGTCAAACCCAGTTGACCAGGTCAAAGCTTCATCGCAAACAGAAACTTCTCTGGCTCAAATCAAATCGCAAAATTCATGGGATTTCAGCCAAATTGATAGCTACCCAAGTTAATTAAAGGTCCGTATAACCTATTAGAAGCATCAGAGCCGAGTAATTTGGGCCATAGAATCATGTATTTGGCCGGAAAAGAGTTGTTGTTCCTGTTTGGATAGAAACAGGATTTACACGGTGATTAACCGAATTATACTGGGATTGGGATGTTCCAGAGAGTTCCTAAGTACTATATAAAGAGTTTACAAGCTTCAGAAAGGAAGAAATAAGCCTAGGGAGCGATTCAGAAGAAATCCGGTGAAGTTCCG
>JAJJMC010020031.1:2681109-2729445 GCA_023531435.1 Papaver californicum | reverse complement strand
AAGTTCGAGAATCGAACCTCTTTTTACCACTATATAAAATTACATCATGAATATTGATTAAACTCATCAATTTAATCATATATACTGGCCAGACATATAGAGAGAGGTCAGGGATATGCGCCTAAGATAGAGTAGGGATAAGCGTCTACCCGAGAATTCTTTTCATAATTTTAACAGTTCAGTATTGCTCAGACCAGAGTCTTGAAAGATAATTTACTATTTTATCCTTTTCAAAAATCCACTATCTACAATATGTCCACATCGATCAACTGTAGCTTAAAAAACTTCTTAAATACCTGCATTTTTAGCCCAAAATGTAGTTCTTTTGTCGCGTATTAGCAAAACACCACAGTTTCAAAACCAACCAAATGCATTCATTCATAAACTAACAAACCTAACGTGTTTTAATTCGAAAATAACAAAGTTAAAGACATAAGTATTGACTCCATAGTTAAAGACATAAGTTTTAAAAACAAGAATTCATTCATCTTCATCAACATCAACACCACGCTCACCACGACCCCGACCATCTCGGCCTCGTTTAGTAGGTTGTTATGGAGCGCCATCATTATCACCACTATCATGTTAGTTATCTTTTTCGTGGCCACTACTTGATTCACCCCAAGTATCTTTTTTCTCTGGTTTTTCTCTTTGGTCCCGTCTTCACCGTTTCCCCATACATAGGACCAGATTGTTGTATTTTGCAATCTTCCTTTCATTCTACTCAACATTTTCTCCTCTTCCCAAATATGATTTTTCTTTGTTGATCAGATACCTTTTTCGTCTTCTCTAAGGTACCACTCCATGTAATATGAAGATACTTCATCATCTGTGTTCGGAGACCTACCCATTTGAACTATGGAGCACCTCCTATCTCCCCAATCCGCAAATGATGGTAAAGTCTCATGAACAACCACGATTTCATTATCAAACGACTTATATGAGGCCTTCTTCAATTTATACTTTTGTTGAAAATAGTTCTTGGGGATCTCTTGTACACCATATGTCATCGTCAAGTTGTCCAATTGTTGCTTCAAATCCAGAAATTCGTTCTGCAAACTCTTTGTCTTAGCGTTGAAGGAGTATCGGTTTCCAAAAAAAGCACCATCCCACTTGTTGTTCACATGGGCTCTTTTAGCAAACTTTGGAAAGTGCACGGATATCCACACATGCATCATTATAGGATTATAGGTGAGAAAAATGAAGATTAAGATAAATAAAATACAATAGCTAAACCACTTGAATTACCTGCAGAAGAGCCACATTCCCTCCGACGTGGTTCCTATTTACCCTAGTCCACTTTTTGATATCATTTAACAAGTATGCAAGGCCCCCACTGCCCCAAGAGTAGTCGCGAACTTTGTAGTGGTTCCACTAGTTGTATATAGTTGGCATTCAAACGAGAACCGGAAACAACGGGAAAGATAACAGCCGAGTTGAATCTCTTTCACAATCACTCTTTTACGGTGAGATAATGTGATACTACTTCAATTTCATTCTTGCTCAGACTCAATCTTATAGAAAACAAAGGATGATCATAAACTTACTTTCTTTCTAAATTTCTTTTTCATTTTCAAACTCAAAAACAAAAAGGAAAAACCTCTTGTTTTTGTTTTTCCAACCAAAATTTGTTTTTATACTAAAGGGTTTCAATAAAGTTAAATAAGAATTAGTTGTGCTATAAATCACATAATTAGCAACCATTAAACATGAAACGATCAAGATAATAAATACAAAAAAAAATTATTCTTTTATGAAAAGCTTTATGAGTATTAAAATAATTTTAATGGAAATTGGTGTGTATCGAAAGTGCAACAAATTAATCAATATATTTCCCACTAATTAACTAGTAATATAGAGGTAATAAGGATCGTTCATACAGATAGCTGTGTAATTGATATGTTATTTAGATTAGCAACTAAAAATAAAACTAAAGAACTAAGGGAGGATTGAATTATGACTTAACTAAGAATATAATTGAAAGACAACAAAAATAAAAGATGATTAGGTAGTCCTTCGCCGTTACCAAACGTTAACTCGAGTAGTATACTTATCTATCTTTCATCAGAATCATTGATCACCAACCGTAGAATAGCAGGTACGCTTAGACTATCCCCAAAAATCCTTATATCACCGGATAACAAGCACGCTTAGTCACTGGATTCTATCTAACTGAGCCACCTTATGGTTCGCTTACAAGATGTAACTCAATCGAACGCTTTAAGGTTTTTGAATTTAGGTTTGATCCCTGCAGTTAAACTGAGTACGCTCAGTTCACTTAATGGTGTTGTCTTAACACACGATTGCTCCACATAATCCCTTTGCAAGGTCTCATATTTTCTACTTGTGTAGGAGATGATCGACAATTACGGATCGCTAACTCTCTACTAGCAATAGAAAGATCAATAGATTAACCACTGCTCCCCTGCATCGGTGCCAAAATTTGGTGTGTGTCGTAAGCGCAACAAATTAATCAATATATTTCTCACTAATTAACTAGTAATATAGCAGTAGTAAGGATCGTTCCCACAAAGAGATGTGTAATTGATAGGTTATTTATATTAGCAACTAAGAATAAAATTAAAGAACTAAGGGAGGATTGAATTATGACTTAACTAAAAATATAATAGAAAGACAATAAAAAGAAAAGATGATTAGGGAGTCCTTCACCGTCACCAAACGTTAAATCGAGTAGTATACTTATCTATCTTTCATCAGAATTATTGATCACCAACCGAAGATAGCAGGTACGCTTAGACTATCCCCAAAAATCCTTATATCACTGGATAACAGGTACGCTTAGTCACTGGATTCTATCTAACTGAGCCACCTTAAGGTTCGCTTACAAGATGTAACTCAATCGAACGCTTTAAGGTTTGTGAATTTAGGTTTGATCCCAGCAGTTAAACTCAGTACGCTCGGTTCACTTCATGGTGTTGTCTTCACACACGATTGCTCCACAGAATCCCTTTGCAAGGTCTCACGTTTTCTACTTGTGTAGGAGATGATCGACAATTTACGGATCGCTAATTCTCTACTAGCAATAGAAAGATCAATAGATTAACCACTGTTCCCCGGCATCGGTGCCAAAATTTGGTGATGTCGTAAACGCAACAAATTAATCAATATATTTCTCACTAATTAACTAGTAATATAGAAGTAGTAAGGATCGTTCCCACAAAGAGATGTGTAATTGATAGGTTATTTAGATTAGCAACTAAGAATAAAATTAAAGAACTAAGGGGGGATTGAATTATTACTTAACTAAAAATATAATAGAAATACAATAAAAAGAAAAGATGATTAGGGAGTCCTTCACCGTTACGAAACGTTAAATCGAGTAGTATACTTATCTATCTTTCATCAGAATCATTGATCACCAACCGTAGAATAGCAGGTGCGCTTAGCTATCCTCAAAACTCCTTGTATCACCGGATAGCATATACCCTTAGTCACCGAATTCTATCCAACTAAGCCACCTTGAGGTTCACTTACAAGATGTAGCACAATCGAACGCTTTAGGTTTGTGAATTTAGGTTTGGTTCCAGCAGTTAAACTCAATGCGCTCTGTTCACTTCCTGGTGTTGTCTTCACACACGATTGCTCCACAGAATCCCTTTGGAAGGTCTCATATTTTCTAATTGTGTAAGAGATGATCGACAATTACGGATAGCTCAACTTTCTACTAGAAATAGAATGATCAATAGATTAATCTAGCGTGCACTCCAAACAATCTAAGAAATCAATCATAAACCCCAGGTATAGTGAAAACACACGATGATGAGAATAACTTCAGATAAACTTGTATTAACTAATAAAGATTCATGCTTACAACATTGATTTCATCCTTAATCAACAAAGGTTTAGCTACTCATATCACAAAGATGAATGGTTTCCCCCTAAAGGGGTAAACCCTAGGTTTATATGTAGAAGTTGTGATACGAGAGGTAGAGTATATAAGATTTAGATATTAAGATGATGTAAAGATGTCTTGTTTGAGCCTTAGATGACTTCTTTTATAGTCTTCAATGCTTGTCCCTCAAGTATTGTCTCCTTATAGGGTTTAGAATCCTTACTGGACCATGTTTCCTTGATTTAGAAGTCAAAAACGTGTCTTAGAAGTGGCCTACGTCGAGTCATAATCGGTAGACTCAATCTTCTTCTTTCTACCGATTGTTGGTGTCCAAAAACAAGAGTTTTCTGATGCCAAAATCGTCCACAATCGGTAGTTAAATTTCCATGTTATCTCTCGATTATTTTGCTGAGTGTTTCGTTCTTTTCTTTCGGTTGTTTTTCCCGTAACTTCTTCGTCTGAACTTGGAACGACCTCACTCTTTTTGCGTTGTGTTCGTATTTCAATTATCTTCAAGATGATGATAAGAAACTATGGATTTGAATGATTTGAACTTGGTCTTTGGCCCTTCTCCACTTATAGACTTCAACTTCCTTGCTCATTTTAGCACTTTGTAACTCCTTTTTGGAAGATTCACCTAATATGACACATAAGATTGAAAACAAGAGTAATAATAATTAAAATGCAAGAATTATAGATAAAACAAGTATGGATTTGACATTAAAATCATGTTAACTATGCACTTATAAAATTCCCCCACACTTAGCTTTCGTTAGTCCTCGAGCAAACTAATATCTAACTAACCTAACCTAAACTAAACTAAAACACAAAAACTCCCTTTCGTTGAGGATACATTACACTTAGCATGTGCAAGAAGCCTTTAAACCCCTAGGTGTCCCTAGTAGACGAGTTATAGTCTCGTGACGTTTTACAATAGGTATACCCACAAAACCTAAATTCCAACTTTCAAACATTCCAGGGCACAAGCATCCAAAGAGCTACGAAGACATAAAGTTTTTGCACACTAATAATAAGAAGTTAGAAATACCAAAGAACATTATTATTATGCTTAAATCTTGAGTTAGGAGAAAACTACCATATGAAAGAATCTAACCTCAAGAGCGATCGAATGACTTCTACCTCACCAATAGGATTTTATGAAATTGACACTCAAAAGACGTACTTTATGGTTCTCATCTGTGCAGGCAGGAGTGAAGATAGAAATCCTGCACACGTTGAATGGTGGGAAGGAAAAGGAACCTTCCGAATTGTATGAAGATGTTATCCTATAGAAACGTGGGACAAAAAAGAACCCTTTTATTTTTTCTAGTGACCTATAAGAAAGGAAATCAACCACTATGTAAGGATAGGAACGTTTACTTACCTGCTCACCCGATTCACAATCAAAACCACTCTCACAACATCCAATAGAAACGTCTTCAGTCTTCAGTCTTCAACTATTGATAATGAACTCTTGAACTTCGTATAACCTTGACAATTATAACTTTTTTTCTCAACTCCTTGTTGCTTGAAACTTCTTTATAAATTTATTCTTCTACACGGCCTTATTGAATGAATACAAAAAAAAAATATACTAAAGCAATGACAAACATTTTTTTTCTTTTTTGTATTATTATTATTTTCTTTTATTGTTTAATAACTCCAATATACAAAATGAAAAATAAATAAAATGAACAATGAAACTACTATGGCCATGGGGTAAGGACTGTACCACTTGATTCTTCACAACTTGTATTATCTCGATATTATGAACTTCACTAATTATCATCTTTTGATTTCTTTCACTCTTATAAATAAGTCTTCAACATGTATATATAATTTTGCTCATTGTATTGTTGCTTCACTATATGAATTTTTCTCTTTCTTGTATTGTTACTTATAAACTTTGAACATCTTCAACTTTCCTTCAAATTTTTGATGTTCCGCTTGTTGATGATAATGGTGTTTCTATGGACCTAATGTTGTCGAGAGAATGGTGCAAACTGCAAAAAAGACTATAAAATAGAGTTAGGAATTCTGATGACACCCTCATGATTGATAGAATTAGCTCTCAATAGATCAAAAAGTAGTGCTGAAATTGGTGCGAAGTTGGGTAGCTTATCCTTCTACCCGGAGTTTGTGCAGATGAAACACTATAAATGGACAATTGAAGGTTTGGTGCCTCACTCATGGGTACTGAATGATCAGCTTCTCTAATATTGTACTCTCTACTGGAAGTTTAAGTCCCTTTTTATCATCTCTAGCCTCTCAACAACTAAGCAACCCGAGTGTAGTTCTCTAATACTTCTAAGTTCAGTTATTTCGGTAAAAACTTCGTATATAGACATAGCTAGAAGTATACAAAGTGACTCTAAAATCTCTAAAAGTTGGAGGTTTTCATGCAAATATGTACAAAAAGTCTAAAAATTCTACCTACAAAAGCAAATACTAAAAATCTAAATGTTTAACCACTCCCAAACACTTAAACTTTACATTGTCCAAAATGTAAATTGACTCTTCCAATGTAAAAACAAGATGGGAAATTCCTAATATGATATGCAAAACTAATAAAAATCAAAATAAAGGGAAAGAAATACAAAACCAATGGGTTGCCTCCCATTCAACTCTTAGTTTAACGTCCTCAGGCCGACCTTCTTGTTAGCGCCCGTAAACCAACAATCTGAAAATCTGGGCACCCAGACAACAATATGCAGTTCTAATAATAGCTTCACAAAAACGTTAGCATAAAATATAAATATTGAAACTGTTATTTGGTGGAAGTTTCCCCCACTCTTAGTCTTTTCTACACTTGGAAGTGTATAAAGAACATAGAATGCGGGAACTTCTATGGGTTCCTCTCGGTGAACCTGCACAGTGTTAGAATCAAACACATCTAGTGGTAGATAGTTAGAAGAAAAATAATTCTTAAGGATTTTTTTAGCATATATACTCAACCCTAAGTAATCCATCTCCTTAAAAATTGGAACAACCTTTTGGGGAACTATTTCGATCCAAGGAGGAGGATCAAAAGATATATAATTACGCAAAGGATTAGACAAACCTTTCACGATCTCTTGTATTACGGGATCCTCATCATTCTTAAATAAATACAATGCATTATTTACCTCATGTGTGTTGTGGTCCTCTATCAAACTCTTTAAAAACCATTGTTCATCAGATTCTGCTTCAATAAAATCTCAGCATCATTATAATCCTTGGCAAGCTCAATTGGGTCTTCCACGAAATCAATCAATTCTGTTTCATTCTCGAATAAAAGTTGCCCATATTTTTTCATTGTTATTGGACCAAATATTAGGTTTATATGTAAGAGCGTCCTCTAATGTATACTTCTTAAAGATATAAAAATCTCTACACTCGTTATCATCAGAATCAGAATCCTCTTCCAAAAAGTCTAGTTCATTGGTGCACATCCTAATATCTTCGTTTGAGTACGTCACACCATTTATAACAATATATATGTCATATCCAGTCTCCTCCATTTGAATAGGCGAGTGATCATTATTAAGATCCGAAGTTGGAATAACTTTGCCATTATTGCAAGGACTTTCCAAAGGTTGATCATATTTTTCCATTTCCTCCTTAATTTGATCAATGCATCTTTTTAAGTTTTTCATGCCATCTTGGATTTCTTGGAGTGATTGATCGACCCTTTAAAAGTATTGATCACTCTATTGTATATATTGCTCAATTAGCCTTTGAAGCTCGTCTGCCATAGTACAAAAAGTATCTGCAAAACTAGATACTTTTTTATCAAGAGCATAACTATCCTCCCATACATGTGGTTATTCACTTACATACCCGCTATAGGGTTGTTGGCATGTATGAAAATAACCATAAGGTTCCGTCTGGTACTGTTCATAACCAAAGGATTGGTTTTGATTATGCCCCTGGTATGGTTGGTAGTTATCTTAACTTTGAGATTGAAAATTGTATTGATTACCACTATAATATGATTTCTCTTGTGCACCGTACATGTTATTTCCGAATAGAAACATGATGACTCACAAGAATAAAAGATAAAATATAAACAAAATGTATACCTAAAACAAAAGTGGTACTTACAACCTGTTTTCATAATTTACCTCCCGCTTTTGACGAAAGTTGAACACCTCCAACGAGTTGTTAACACCACGACAACCTAACAATCTGAAAAACGCTAAAGAAAAAGGTGAAAAATTCTAAACTACTAAGCAAACTAAAACAAATAACAAATCAATTAACTACTGCTCCCCGGCAGCGGCGCCAAAATTTGGTGTGTGTCGTAAGTGCAACAAATTAATCAATATATTTCCCATTAATTAACTAGTAGTATAGCATTAGTAAGGATCATTTCCACAAAGAACTGTGTAATTGATAGGTTATTTAGATTAACAATTAAGAATAAAATTAAAGAACTAAGGGGGGATTGAATTATGACTTAACTAAAAATATAATAGAAAGACAATAGAAAAAAGAAGATTAGGGAGTCTTTCGTCGTTACCAAACGTTAACTCGAGTAGTATACTTATCTATCTTTCATCAGAATCATTGATCACCAACCGTAGAATAGCAAGTGCATTTAGCTATCCTCAAAACTCCTTGTATCACCGGATAACATGTACCCTTAGTCACCAAATTCTATCCAACTGAGCCACCTTGAGGTTCACAAGATGTAGCTCAATCAAGCGCTTTAGGTTTGGTTCCAGCAGTTAAACTCAGTGTGCTCGGTTCACTTCCTAGTGTTGTCTTCACACACGATTGCTCCACAAAATCCCTTTACAAGGTCTTATATTTTCTACTTATGTAGGAGATGATCGACAATTACGGATCGCTCAACTCTCTACTAGAAATAGAATGATCAATAGATTAATCTAGCGTGCACTCCAAACAATCTAAGAAATCAATCATAAACCCTAGATATAGTGAAAACAAACGATGATGAAAATAACTTCAGATAAAATTATATTAACTAATAAAGATTCATGCTTACAACATTGATTTCATTCTTAATCAACAAAGATTTAGCTACTCATATTACAAAGATGAATGGTTTCCCCCTAAAGGGGTAAACCCTAGGTTTATATGTAAAAGTTGTGATATGCGAGGTAGAGTATATGAGATTTAGATATTAAGATGATGTAAAGATGTCTTGTTTTAGCCTTAGATGACTTCTTTTATATTCTTCAATGCTTGGTCCTCAAGTATCCTCTCCTTCTAGGGTTTAGAATCCTTCCCGGACCATGTTTCCTTGATTTAGAAGTCAAAAACGTGTCTTAGAAGTGGCCTACGTCGAGTGATAATCGGTAGACTCAATCCTCTTCTTTCTACCGATTGTTGGTGTCCAAAAACAAGAGTTTTCTGATGCCAAAATCGTCCACAATCGGTAGTTAAATTTCCATGTTATCTCCCGATTAATTTGCTGACTGTTTCACTCTTTTCTTTCGGTTGTTTTCACGTAACTTCTTCGTCTGAACTCGGAATGACCTCATTCTTTTTGCGTTGTATTCGTATTTCAATTATATTCAAGATAATAATAAGAAAATCTAGAGTTGAATGAGTTTAACTTGTTCTTTGTCCCTTCTCCACTTATAGACTTCAACTTTCTTGCTCATTTTAGCACTTTGTAACTCCTTTTTTGATGATTCACCTAATATGACATGTAAGATTGAAAACGGGATTAATAAAAAGTAATATGCAAGAATTATAGATAAAAAAAAGTATGAATTTGACACTAAAATCATGTGAATTATGCACTTATCAAAAATCAATTTATGTTTTAAAACATATATAATATACCCAGTATAAACTCAATATATTACTTCGGCTATACTGTTATAATATTGGGTTAATACTAGAGGATGAAATCAAAACACAGAATGGTGAACCCCAGACTTCAAGGATCTTTCGATTCTTATAGACAATAATTCGACCTTTCTTAATATAATTGGCGAGTATAACAGGTCTACGAGTTATGCCTTCAGGATTCAGTGAAGCCATAACACCGTAATCGAGTTCAAGGATTGTACTTCCTTAACCCGACCAAGAACATATTGTATTAAGATTTTGATGATGCTGAGAAGAAGAAGAAAAAAGTAATAAATGATGTGTTTTCAAGAGAAACAATCACCACCATTTATAAGGGTTTCATGTCTATTGGAGATGTCTCTTCATTTCCAATAGATACATATGGTGTCCAATTAGAATGGTTGTGTCTTATGTGAATCATCACACCCATTTGAGATGCCTCTTTATCTCCAATAGACATATATGGAGTCCAATGGGAATGGTTGTGTCTTATGTGAACCATCACACCCATTTGAGATGCCTCTTTATCTCCAATAGACACATATGGTGTCCAATGGAAATGGTTGTTTCTTATGTAAATCATCACACCCATTGGAAATGCCTCTTCATCTCCAATGGACATTCATTTGAACAATTGTGTATATTCGTATTCAACTTAAAATTTGAATCTCGAAACCCCTTTCGTAGTGGTAAACAAAAATGCATAAAATGTTTATTTTTTATAATATTGAAAATATCCAACCATCTCCCCCTATTTTCACTAACTAAAAATCAGAAAAATAAAAAACTTACAAAACCGGAATGGCTGCATCACTCAAGTGACTGCCTACGTACCCGAGAGGGATCAAGCAAACGTAGTTCAAGCTAAGTTGAGAATAAACATCATCTAGAAACCAATACATAAATGATATGCATCTTTTGTATTTGAACCTTCACTTTGTGTAAGAAATTCAAATCCTTATCAAGGTTCTATGTTGAAACTAGTCTTGAACCAAGTACCCCTTGTGATAAAACCGGAATCTCCAAACAGAATTATTTCAGAGAATAGTGTGTTATGTAGCTATCACGTTAATGACCATGTGCTCAAATCCTGGATTCGTGGGTCTTCTTTAGAAATCGGTCTTCTTCTCTTAGGAAACGACCTAATTTCCATACTCATATAGGTAGGTATCTTCAGATGTTTCTACGATACATCTGTTAAACAAATATAAACTTATTAAGGATTTACATCCATCCTTTTTCTTGCAGAATCACAACATTAATAAGAAAATGGGAAGTTTTAAATTAGTGCACCATAATCACTTTCATACCTTGTTGGTACCCGTTGAACCTTGTCTATCATTTTCAAAACATAGGTTGGGTTTCTGCTATGGGTGATCAACCTTCCTTCATAGACCTTAATACCATTTCCTTACACTTTATTGAAACTACTGCCTTTGGTAGACTCTTCGTAAATGGGTCTTCCAAGTTTTTACTTGTTTCAATATAGTTAACTGCAACTACTCCTCTCTTGGGTAATTATCTTACCATTTGATGTATATACTTTCCATTATAAGTCTTGTTAGAGACGTTATAGATTGTATCTTAATTATCACAATTAATCAAGATTGTTGGAGATGGCTTCTTCCAAAGTGGGATTTCAACAAGTAAGTGTCTAGGCCATTCCGCCTTCTTACATGTATCGGCTAACGCAATCAATTCTGACAACATTGTTGAATTAGAAATATAAGGCTGCTTCTTGGAACTCCAAGACATAACATCACCTCCTAATATAAATATTCATCCACTAGTAGACTTGGAATTGGATTCTACATTGGTTCCAGGTAGCATCATTGTATCCTTATAATACAGTGGAATAACCTTGGTAATGCAACCCATAGTCAATGGTTCCTTTCAAATAAGCCAACACTCTTGAAACTGCTCTCCAATGTTCAACTCCTGGGTTACTTGAGAAACGACATAACACTCTCATGGCTTTGGCTATGTCTGGTCTTGGGCAATGCATAAAATACATAAGACTCCCAATAATACTAGAATACTCAAGCGGTGCATGAGTGCGTCCAGTGTTCTTCATTAACTTGATACTAGGTTCTAAAGGAGTTGTGACTGGTTTGTCATCAAAATGACCATACTTCTTGAGAAATTTATCAATGTAATGAGATAGGTTAAAGCCAACTTATTTCCCTTTCTTAGGAGTTTAATTCCTAAAATCACATCAGCCTCTCCTAAGTCCTTCCTATCAAAGAACTAAGAAACTTCTTTGTTTCTTCTATACGAGATATGTCAGATCCAAAAATAAGCATATCATCGACATACAAACATAGAATTACACATCCAGAACTAACATGCTTACTATAGATACATTTATCAGCATCATTCATAACAAAACCATATGACATATCTACTTTGTCAAACTTCTCATGCCATTGCATGGGAGCTTGCTTCAAACCATAAAAAGATTTTACCAACTTGAAAACCTTCTTTTCTTGGCCTGGTATTATGAAACCTTCATGTTGTTCCATATATATATATATATCTTCTTCTAATACCATTTAAAAAGCAGTTTTGACGTCCATTTGATGTATAATTAACTTGTGAATAGATGCAAGTGCAATTAAACAATGAATAGATGAGATATGAGCAACATGAGCATATGCATCAAAGTAATCAATTCCATGTCTTTCCATCATTAATAGACTCTTTCCAGAAAATAGCATCTCTGGAACTCATAGCCTCATCATAAGTTTTAGGATCATCAGCAAAATGCATAAGATATTTAATAACATTAAGAATTTTATTCTTATTTCCTTCTACAAGATATGTTATAAAATCTGGACCATAATCTTTCTCTACTCTTGCTCTTTCTAGGTTCGATTTCTTCTATGCCTTGAGTAGGAGCAGAATGTTCATCATTGTTATTAGTCTCCATAGATTCTAGACTAGGTAACAATGGATTTTCTATGGGTTGATTTTGGGAACCATTCCTATTCAAGTTCTCAAAAATTCTACGTTACATATTTTATAATCTCAAAAGTGTCAAGGATTAAAAATTTGTAAGTAATATTATTAAGTGAATATCCTACAAAAGCACATTTATACGCCATATTTCCTAACTTTGGTCTTTTAGGATCAGTCTTTCTAACATATGCTAAACAACCCCGGACTTTAAGTTTTTTCAAATTTGGTTTTCTGTTAAAATAAAATTCATAATGAGAAACATTCTTTTTTTCTCTAAGGAATTCTATTCAAAGTATAGCATGTAGATAACATAGATTCACCCCACAAAGAATTAGGCAAATTAGAACTAATAATCATAGCATTAACCATCTCAACCAAAGTTCTATTTTTCCTTTCAGCAATACCATTTTGTTGAGGTGTATATGGTGCAGTAGATTGATGAATTAAACTATGCTCTTGACAAAAGAATTTAAATTCTTTAGGAAAATATTCACCACCACGATCAGAACGTAAAATCTTAATGTTTTTTCCTACTTCTGCTTTGTATATTTTTAAGAATATCAAAGACATCATCCTTAGATTTCATTGAGTAATTATAAGCATACCTAGTGCAATCATCAATAAAAGTGACTTAGTATTTGTTTCCACCACGAGTCATATGATTTTTCAGATCACCAACATCACTTTGTACTAATTCAAACAAGGAAGAGTTTCTAACTACAAACTTAAAAGATATTATATGTATTTTTGCTTGCATACAGATTTCACATTTATAAACATTATCAAAATTGAAATCAGAAATTAATCATAATTTTTTCAGGTTTCTAAGAGAACCATAATTCACATATCCTAATCTACCATGCCATAAATCAACAAAGTTAACAGTATAAGCAGAATCGTTGTTGGTTTTATTTTATTTTATAATCTTATCTTTGTCTCTCCTTAATTTGGTTAATTTCTTCTATGGATAACTAACTTTTTTTTCATTGTGTTTGCAGTTGGCTTGTTTTACCGTTGAGATTACCAATCGTGGTTTCTAAGAGTAGTGTGTTGTCAAATTCTGTAGCAGTTGTGCTTTCAGCAGTCGTGCATTATCAACATTAGGGATTTTATCTCCTTAGTCTATCTCTCATTCTGTGATAGTCCTCAGTGGGTAGCATTCTTTGTCAGTGTTTCATCATATTGTTATACCGATTCACCATTTTTACGAAATGAATCGGTTCACATCTTTTGCCATTTCTTCCTTTCTCAAAAACGGAAACAACTGTCTCTTTGATTTAGGCGCCAATTAAGGCATCTTTCTTCAAAGATTTGAATTTTAAAAATGTCAAGAAAGGATCATCCCCTATCTATACCAATTCTATCCTAAAATTGACTTCGATGAGATTCAAAAATATTCAATTATGAAGTATATGTTATATCTTAAATTTTACCAAATCTTAAGGAAATAAAAGATTTTTCTAGGATTATTCTTAAACGAAAACCATAGACTACTTCCTCAGAGCCTTATCTTTAACAACCCTATTCTGTACAATCCATTGATATCAACTCTTTCTAGTAAACAAAAAATAGCTTCATCTTCCAATGAAAATGTTTCAAGACTCTTGCTAGAATGAAACTGTCCAACTTAAATTTGTTTCTCAAAGCGCTATTGCAAGGTTTATCACATCCTCTCAAACTATCAATGTTGCTTCTGAAGATTGGTCTGCAAGTTTACTTGGTAAACTCTTTATCAAAGATCCAAGGACACTATTGAATTCTCAGATATCGAAAATGAGGTCCTTACGATGTGGAAAATACACAAGCCCATTTAGATCAACTCAATGCGTCTCAATACTTTTGTTTTCAAGCTGAACTCTGAAGAATGTGTGAATACATCATCAAAAATGGTCCATGGATGGTGATGGGACATATGGTTGCTTTGCATAAATATGACAACCAAAAAGAAGTCAAGGATCACATTTTTTTTCAAGTCAAATCTGGTGTATTCAACTACGAAATCTTCTTTTGGAGCACATAAATGTTCAAGTTATTGATGATATTTGTGATGATATAGTAAAAAAGGTAGAAGCGGAGTCGTCCAAGTGGTACTAAACTCATAACCATATAGGTTGAAGTAGACCTCAACAAAAAATTAAAAAGAGAAGGCTGGTTATATACAGCTAGTCGAATAAAATGCACTGGGCTAGGTATCATTTTGAAAAATAACCTCGAAATATCTGTAAAGAATGCTTTGTTATAGATCATAATGACTCTGATTTTAAGGAGATCGTAAAACATCTTAAAGTCGTGGCTTATAACCCGGAGGAATTCTATGATTGGTGCCAAAATCATCCTGATGGGCAGACACTTATGGCGGCCTTAGAAGAAGAAGACAAGTGCCTTAATAAAAATAAATCATTATCTTTATCACATGAGCCTTATGAATCAGCATAAGGAGAAGAAAACAACAATTTAAAGAGAATGAGAGATGGCGATAGGGAAGTTACATATACAAATTTTCCCAAACTCACCGACACCAACCCAATTTTTCAGCCTTCTGAGGCTTCCCCTTTGATACTCACTGAGATAAATCATACGGATATACGACAAAGTTTTGGATACACATACTCTTGGAAATCTCAACAGTGGATCACAAGAGGAAACTGCAAACGCGGTATTCTTCTTTAAATTTATCTCAATTTTAATTTCAATTTTAATTTTAATTTCAATTTTAATTTCTAGGGTTACAAAATTAGGTTTTTTATCTGTACAAATTTTCAAGCAATGTTGTACCATACTTGATTTCGGTTCGTACTGGTCGAGAGCGATACACTGGTACGCCGGTATACCGGGAAATTTCGGTTTACATACCGACAAAATATCGGTCCATATATTTTATACCTATAATTTTATAAAAAAATACTAGCTCACATTTTATAACTATAAATATATTTCAAAACGTTTTAACAAATGTTTTTTCATCTGAAATATATAGATCCATAGATTCCATATATAGTTCAAAGTTCAAACAGGAAACACAAGATAAACAACAACAACTTCAAAGTTCACCGTCTAAAGTACCTAGTTTATATACCAACAAACATAATCAAAAATTTCAGATTCACAAATTTAAGAACCAATAACTTCTAAACTCTTAGACATACAAGACAAGCTTATAACAATATTGCCCACACTCTATACTGTAACCAAACAAAGAAGCAATATAACAAAGACAGGTTCTCATGCACTTGTGAACAGGGAGAAAAAGCCAGAGACTCAAACTTACTACTGGGAACACCTTTAGAGGAACAAATTAAGATATTCCTAAACCCCATATAAACTCCAGAAGCTCCTAAAGTTTGAAGGTACCAATTAGTAGACTCAACACAATAAACTTTATGATAGTAAAACTTCCTAATAGGGGTCAGTGGGTCACTAAAGAACAGCCTATACTACCAATAAGATAGTTGTAGCAAAAACAGGGTCGGAATTATCAATATTACTGCTATCAAGTTCAAGAGAGCTATTGTGCTTAGCCTGAGCAAAACGATGGTGGACAGTAATAATGCACAATTGCCAGTTTAAAATCAACGTGCAACTTAACTTATAAAAACAAATGCAGCAATCAAATACCACTATTGACCAAAGATCAGAACCGAGATTCCTATTAAAAAGAAATTTCACAGATTCCTCAAAACCCTTACTAATAAGACAGTAGGATTTATAGTGATTTAACCACACAGATAAACCCAACAACTTATGCTGATAATCACACAGAAAATTAAGAAAGAAGCTAATAGCATTAACAGAATTACAGGCACTACGGAAGAACACAGTATATTTCAGGTTCAAAACTAGACAGATAATTAAATGGACCCAGCAAGAAACAAAGAACACATCCCCTTATTGACACACCATCCAAAAATGCTATAGCAATTAACGACAATACTACGTGCAGTGGAATTCAGCCTATCAATACTTAACCACCATATAAAGCTTAGTTTGCAGGTAATGAAGTGGGTTAGATAATACCTGGAAGATGTAAACAACACAGGAACTATAATGCATACCTTTACATAGAACGAGAAGCAATGATAGGGGAACCAAAGTATAGGTCATAGGAGTAGAACAACACTACGATATGAACATTCCAAAGAAGAACAACAATACTATCTACTATAAAATGAGTAAATAAAACTTGTGAATTAAAACAGTCCATGGGTGAAATAGACTAATTGGAAAGTAAGCAAATATTCCAATACAGAATTTCACATGTGTTGTTTCACAACCACCACTAATACATGGAGATATTAGAAAAGTGCAATGCTATTTTCAATGTCAAACACATAACACAAATAAATAAGCTAACCTTAGTTAAGGTTTGAGCATGTTCAATAATTCATAGAATTTTAAATCCAGAGTAAAATGATAAATCATAACATACCTTCCTTCTATCCATCTTCATGAACACAACCTACATGTTTCTGGAACAACACCATCCACTATAACTGTTTTCTAGAACAGTTCTCATTTCCCCTAATATATTTTCCAGTTTTTATCTCCTCAGTGTCACTAACTCTAGATTGAATGGTAATGATCTTACACAAAACCTACCTAAGAGCCCCACAATATAAAACCCTATTAATACAAATTTAATTAAATGAACAACGAAACTGAAAAAAACAAAACATCACAAACACATCTCGAGCAATCATTCACATAGTTTACAACATGTTTTGGCACATTTTCAACCATGACATCTTAACAAATCAAACATACATTTTCAACTGATATTGTGCATTCAACTAAAGCTACCCACATTAGGGAAATACCTCCTGAAAGACCCACATTAGGATAGTTGAACCTTTTTAAGTATTGCCTCATTTTAGTGGAGTCATTCTTGGTTTCGAAAGAAAGATTACATCAGGTTCTGGCTTCTAATTAGGTTCCACAAGGAGCCTATATATATAGTTGATTAGAATTGATTAGGAAGTGATAGAGAGAAAACCATGGTGTTCTTGATTGAGGTTGATGTTGATGTTGAAGATGGTAAAAATAATGGTGATGATGATAAGGTTTATTTAGTAAGGTAACCTTCTTAATTAATTCTAATATGTTTATGAGTAGTTGTTAGATGCTGAGAATTTCTTAGAATTAATAATAAATAGCTTGATAATCATGATTTTATGTGATTATTGTCTTCACTTGTTTCTGAATTTTTGGACACCATTTAAATTGATTTAATTCTATTTTCTTGTTAATATTTATAGTATATTGAATTACGAATCCATAGAAATTGAGTTTGCTCAATTTGGAGTTGAATTGAATGAGTTACGATGATTTCGACGATTATTATCAAGTCTGAAATTTACTTGAATCAGCGGTGAGTGAGCGATTAAATCGATTATTTGAGATATGTTGGAGACGGATTTAGCTCCGTCTCAAAACTACAATGTTGTAGAGGAGGCCTTCTTATTTTCATTGAGCTATCAGGTGATCAATTTGGATCAAATTTGAAAGATTTACGAACCCCAAAGATGACTCCTTGTGCTGTTTTTATGTGAAAAATTAGGGTTCTCGAGTGAAGAAGATGACCGAGTCAGTTCATCTAACTCAGCTGACTTCACCGAGTCAGACAAATACGGGTCATGGATCGGGTTAACAGGTCGGGTCATGGGTCGATCCAAATGGGTTAGTGACCGCTTTGTTGGGATGGTCGGGGTCAGGCCCGCGGGTTAATGGGTTTGGGTTTAAAGTATTTTGCTTAATTTGATGTTTTGGACCATTTAGGTTCTGAATTACTTTTTCGGTTCCTTCTGCAAAGTTGTAGAGTTTCTCGAGAGCTTTCCAATGATACTAGACTCATCTCATTCGGATAATTTGATATTTAATTATGATAAAAATTAGTTAAGTAATTAATAAATATGTATGGATTAGATTATATCTACGACAAGTTGTAGCGTATTGTTGATTTTGAGTGGCAGGTACATGTACAGACATATATTGGCATCTTGCCATCAATGGATAATTGTTAAGGTGATTGTTGGTGATACGATATGCTAGGGATAGTTGTTGTTATGCAACTCATACTATCCATATTATCTAACGCTAAGGATAGTTACTGCTACGATAAGCAGATCATACTATCTAAGTATGAGATGATTGCTACTATAACAAAGTAGTTCATATCATTTAGTGAGAGGTAGTTGCTACCGCTATATGTAGATCATACTATCTAAGAGATTGTTATTGTCATGACAAATAGTTCATACAAATAATAAGAGATGATTGCTATCTAAATGGGATAGTTCAGATTATCTGACAAGAGATAGTTACTACTAGTGAGAGTAGTTCATACTATCTAAATAACACGTGATGAACTAGGGTCGTGCTTGATCCCTTCGAGCTACGGAGAAGGGTAGTAGGCAGCCGCTTCGTGGTTCAACATATATGATGGAGGTTGTTCATATTATTTGAAAAAAAGTTGGTTGCTGCTTGGCGGTTCATACCATCTAGTTAGAGATGATTGTTTCCTTTTGAGGCGATTCATATCATCTGGAAAGTCGGTTTGACATGTATGAAAGAAGTAAAAGATTTAGCCCCGTGTTTAGCGAGCTAATTCACATCATCTAAAGAGAATTAAAGAGATGATTACTGTTTGGTAGTTCATATCATCTAATTGGACTTAGATATGGTTGTTTTCATATGGAGGCAATGCGTACCATCTACCAAGAGATGGTTAATGTTTTGCAGTTCATACCATCTACTAGGTCATTATTGGCATTTCCACTACAAGTGGAACAACCGTCTGGGACGGTGAGTAAGACTTGTGGGATACCCCAATTATGTCTTGGCACCCCACCGTATGGGACGGTGCGATTAGTGGGACACCCCTACTAAACCATATTTGACATTTCCCCCACGGGTGGAATAACCGGCTGGGATGGTTTGCAAGTCCTTAAAGAGGCAACCCTTTGTCTGAGACAATGTTCCAACTGACAATCCTGATCCCAACCAATTGTGAATCTACGGAGACCGTCTGGGACGGTAGGTTGCAAACTAACCAATGACATTGGTGCCTACAAACGTCAGGGAAGGGGTGTATTGTCAGTATTTGCAGGAGCAAAGCGATGACCCTTGTAAAATTATGGAATCTTTTAGGATTCTTGGGTATGCGGTATGGGACGTATGCTCAGAAGGTCCTAATTGATGTTTACAACAGATTTGTGAACCCCTTTGGGATTCTTGGGTATGTGGTGTAGGACGTATGCTCAAAAGGTCCTAATAGACGTTCACAACAGAGACGGGAACCCAAACCCTTGGATCAATGAGATTCCTGTACAGCAGGATCTTTGTATCCAAACACTGGTAATCGTTTAGGAGATGATTGTTGCCTGTTGAGGTGATTCATATCATATGAGGATGATTGTTACCCATTGATGTAATTTATATCATTTGTTGGATTCAATGAATATCAGTAATGGTATCAAAAAATGCAAGTATTTTGACGAATTCGATGACCCTCGATGTTAGTATCGTGCTTGTATGCTCAAAAAACAGTTCGGATGAAATCAAGAAACAGTTGCTTCGAAAGAAAAACAAACTATTAAGTGAAAATTGGTAATGTTGGTTCATCAAGTGGCGCATCGGAAAGTCCTAGTTGGCTAAGTGGGTCGAAACCCGAACCGTTGGAAGCGAAAAAAATTCTGGTCCGTTATATGATTTATGGGTGATCATCCTTAAATGTAATTATTTTAAGGATTGTGATCCTCTTTACTATAAAAAACTTTGGAACATGTCTTGGGTATGGTCTTGATATTACTAAATAACATGCACATTGGGAAATTAGGGAAACAGTGTCAAAGTTTTCACTGATAATTTTATTTTAGATGCTGTGAAACCCATTTGCATCACCAACCCTAACCCAACTACAAAGTAGCTGATTTCATAAATACAGATAATAGGAGTTGGAATGTTACTTTAGTTTAGGATTTTTTCACTTCTGCCAATAGTCGAAAAATATGTAGCATGAGAATTCCTCTTCTGGATGTGATAAACTCATTTGGCCTTACGCCAAATCAAGGGAGCTTACTTTAAGTCAGTATATAAATTGCTAGCCAATGAACTCCCTCACAACACCCATCCTAACCTAAAGCTTCCTATTTATATGGCTTTATGGAGTGCCCCTTTACTTCCTAGAGTTCAACTTTTTTTTCTGGAGATGTGTGAAACATATACTACCCACTAGGAACAAACTAGCTAGATTCAGTCATGGTCAGGATGATGCATGTCAAATGTGTAATTCTGGCCAAGATGAAACTCCTGAGCACATTATTTTGTAATGCTCTTTCTCCATATTTGTATGGTCTGCCATTCCAGCTGGTCACTATGTCTCTCAAGACATAAAATCTAACATCAGTATTCAAGACTGGATCCTGAAATGGCTTTCTTCCAGTAATCTTCAGGATCATATGATAGAGGTCATGACCACAACTTGGTGTATATAGAAGGAAATGTGTGCAAAAATTTTCCAGGATAAACATTTGCATACCCAATCTACTGTGAGTTATGCTCTAAAAATGTCTGAAGAAACCAAAAACTCATTAGTCTTAGTTGAGGACCCTCCTAGTTAAAGCCTTTCGTTGAATAATGATATTACTTATACTCTTCTATGGGATTGTATGCTTGTTTATTGTGATACTTCATTTGACAATGATACTAACAAATATGGTTTTGTAATTTTCTTAATGGATACTTTAGGATGTTATAAAGGTTACAAAACAATTCCAGGTCTTGCAGGTACCCTAGAGGAAGCAGAGAGTCTAGCATCCTTGAAGCTGTCAAATGGATCAAAGAGAAGAATTTAATGAATGTTTTCCTTAAGAGTGACGCAAAAAATGTCATTTCGTATTTTAATAAAAATAAGGGCCAGATTAGCTGATCTTCTTGCTCTTTCCTAAATTACTGTTTATTTCTCTTATGAGAGGTTAATTTCATTAGATTTGAATACTTAAGTAGGAATTTCAATGGCTTAGCAGATAAGGATGCAAAACATAGTAAAAATTATAATGTTATGAGTGAATGGAATGAGGATAATCTTCCTTGTCCAATAAACATACCGTTTTTTAACAATATCCACTTGTCAGACTCATATGTCACCTTCAATCCAGCCTTGTTAACAAGGTCTCCTGAAACAAGGTTTTTTATAATGTCAGGAACATGTAAAACATTAGTAAGAGTAACAGTCCTTTCCGAAGTAAACGAGAGTTCAACAGTGTATTTTCCAATTACTTTATTGCGTAGGTTGTTTTCGGAAGTAACTTTGTTTCCTTCTCCAATAACCGGTTTATATGTCTTGTAAAGATTTTTGTCCTTATAGATATGAATGGTTGAACCACTATCGTAACACCTATCAGCAACAACATTGGCGGATTGCACTACTATAACAAGTTTGCTATCGACCATATTCGCCTTATTTTTCTTTTGTTTATTTCGTTGACGACAGTCACGAACATAATTGTCGGGTTTCTTACAGTAGTAACATTCAATATTCTTCTTATTCTTCTTGTTGCTTCTTAAACTGAGTATCATTCTTAGGTTTCAAAAAAAATGTGTCTTAGATATTTCCATACTATTAACCTTAGAATGATTTTCAGTTTGCTGACTATCCTTAATTTCTCGTTTACGAGAGTCCTCTTCAATACGAAGGTGACGTTGTAAACCTTCAAAGTCATAGTCAGTTTCAGCATGCTTAAGTTTCTTCCTATAACCATTCCTAGAAGGGAGAAGACGAGAAAAAATAACCCTAACAACAAAAGTAGGTAAAATTTCAATTCCAACATCCTTTAGATGGTTAATAATGAGTAAAAGTCCACTGACCTGGGAAATAATTGACTTACTCTCAACCATCTTAAAGTCCATGAAGTTGCAACTCAGGATTTTCTTGTTGCTTGCTTCAGAAATTTTGTACTTGTTATCAAGCGCAGTCTATAATTCCTTTGCAGTCGCAATACTTCGACGGGAATTGTAAACACTAGTCTCCAGGGCATTCAAAATATGACCACGACACATGAAATTATCTTCCTGACGCTTCTTTTTTTTGGCCTTCAATTCGTCAGTGTCGTTTGCTGTTGGAGCAGGAATTTCCTCCAATCCGTCTTCAAGAATGTACCACAATTTGATGGTGATCAGAAAAAAATTCACAGTCTCTTGCCAACGAGTAAAATTTTCACCATCAAAACATTCCAAGCGATTCAGAGTCTGGTTCATGACTTGCAGAGATTGAACAATAACGTTTGAAGTTTCACCCTCCATTGTCGAAATTTATTGGCTTAAACTGTTGTAATATAGGGTTAATACCAATGTAGTCAATATCGGATTTCAGTTCGTACCGGTCGAGAGCGATACACTGGTACACCTTTGT
Source organism: Papaver californicum (assembly GCA_023531435.1). Lineage (NCBI taxonomy): Eukaryota > Viridiplantae > Streptophyta > Magnoliopsida > Ranunculales > Papaveraceae > Papaver > Papaver californicum. The sequence goes on along the minus strand of JAJJMC010020031.1, from coordinate 2,706,424 downwards.
ATCGGGGGTATTTCGGTTCCAAATATCGGCAAATATCGGTCCACATATTTTATACCTATAATTATTATATCAAATGTTTTTTCTATATTGGGCTCTTAAGATATAAAATTAGTACTCATTTTTCTAAAATACCATAAAAAACATGAGTAACAATTGAAAACCCTAGAACAATGATAAGGAAATTTATTTTATTTTATTTTTGGATTTTTTTTTTAAATTAAAAACGCTAATTTTGGTCGTACCGGTCCATTTTGGTTAAACCGTATCGGTCAATATCGGCCGATATTTTCGGGCAAAAACCGTTCCACCGGTATAAGCTGTTTTGTATCGGGTGAGGGCCGATACCGGTAAAACCGGCGATATTTCTGCCGTACTGGCCGAAATTAACTACAGTGGTTAATACTAGAGGATGAAATCTAAACACAGAATGGTGTACCCCTGACTTCAAGGATCTTTCGATTCTTTTAGACAATAATTCGACCTTTCCTAATATAATTGGCGAGTACAACAGGTCTACGAGTTATGCTTTCAGGATTCAGTGAAGCCCTAACACCATAATCGAGTTCAAGGATTGTACTTCCTTAACCCGACCAAGAACATATTGTATTAAGATTCTGATGATGCTTAGAAGAAGAAGAAGAAAGTAATAAGTTTTGATATGTTTTCAAGAGAAACAATCACCACCATTTATAAGGGTTTCATGTCTATTGGAGATGTCTCTTCATTTCCAATAGATACATATGGTGTCCAATGAGAATGATTGTGTCTTATATGAACCATCACATCCATTGGAGATGACTCTTTATCTCAAATAGACACATATGGTGTCCAATGGGAATAGTTGTGTCTTATGTGAATCATCACACCCATTTGAGATGCTTCTTTATCTCCAATAAACACATATAGTGTCCAATGGGAATGGTTGTGTCTTATGTGAGCCATCACACCTATTGGAAATGCCTCTTCATCTCCTATTGACATCCATTTAAACCATCCTGTCAATTCGTATTCAAACTAAAATTTAAATCTCAAAACCTCTTTTATAGCGATAAATAAAAATGCACAAAACATTTATTTTCTATTATATTGAAAATATATCCAACATACACTTCCCGGGTATACAACTCTCGGATACACATACACTCAGTATCTATATGATTCGATTCGCATACACGCAGTATATCTATACATCAGAGGTATAAACATTCAGTAATACACTCAGTATATCTACACTTCACGTGTTCATCTTGTAATCATCTAAGATAAATTACAAGAAAAGTTAGAGCCATGGAAGTACATGCTTATTGCAGCCTTGCAGGGGTAAGCAAGTTGGATGGTGACTATCTCACCGAGAAACTATTATAATCTGACTCGAAACCTTTTTCTGTTCCTTTTTTTCGGAATCTATTTAAGTACGCCATAATTAAAATTTTGGAGGGAATCAACTGAATTTTAATTTGGGCTCCAATAAAACCATATAGTTCGGCCTATAAATTCAAAAACCTAAAGTTTGGTGAAAATAACAACCATATATTTTTACACCTTGGTATAACCATATTAAATACGGTTCCTTAAATTTTATGACCCCAACAAAATTTTAACGCCCAAAATACCAAATACAAAGTTTTTCTCATCGTTTTGAATGTACATGCATATGTGTCACCCATATGCAGATCGACATTGTAAAAATGAGCCATTGATTCGTGTTTGTATGGTCAGGGTTGTTGGTGTAAAAACAGTGTAAGAAAAATATTATGTAGATAGCTGGAATGGTACTTGTAAATGCAGTTAAATCATAACTGCAGATTATTCGTACGTTGTTTTTATGGTTGGGGCAGATTTACATTGCTCATAAATAGGTAACTATATTAGGGTTTTGTTAGTTCATTCCTCATTCGAGTATAACACTAAATGCTGGTCACATTAGCTAGTTTCATACCTTCTGGTTGTTTTGTAGCTTTTGGTTACTAACTAAGATTGAAGTTTTCAGACATGGGTAGTATAACTCTATACTTCCATGTATTTCTTATTCTCCAATGTTCTGTTGTGTTTTGTTTAGCCAAGGATTTACCAGCTATGTTCATTTTTGGAGATTCTTTGGTTGAAGCTGGAAACAATAACTACATTGTATCTCTTTCTAAAGCTAATTATGCACCAAATGGGATTGATTTTGGGAAACCTACCGGACGTTATACGAATAAAAGGACTATTGTTGATGTTATAGGTTTGTTTTTTTGGCATTTTTTTTTTCGATTCTTATCGTTGATTCTTGTCTTAGTTATGGGTTTTGATTTCTTGTTGGTTTATGTTTGTAGGTCAGGAGTTTGGATACGATTATTACATTCCTCCTTACTTGGATCCTACTACAGTTGGAGATGTTGTTTTGAAGGGAGTTAACTATGCATCAGGAGGTGGTGGTATTCTCAATAAAACTGGCTATATATTCGTAAGCTTACATCTCTTCCATACTTGTCGATTTCTGTATTTCAGTACTATCTTCAGAAAGTGTATAACTGAATACTGGCTAAACTTGTTTGCCATACAGGGTGGTAGAATCAACATGGATGCACAGATCGATAACTTTGCGAATACTAAACAAGACATTATCTCGAGTATCGGTGCTTTAGCCGCCTCTAAGCTTTTGGAGAAAGCTTTTGTTGGTATTATAATGGGTTCAAACGATTTCCTCGACAATTACTTGGTTCCGGCCATAGTAGGAATGTCTCCAGAGACATCGCCTGAAGAGTTTGTCGATTCTCTGATCTACACGTTTAGACCACAATTAACGGTGAGAATATTTCGGAAGATTTATAGAATGAGACATACTTTTACCAAGTTTAATGAAAATGTAAGCAAATTGTTTTGGCTTTGTTTGATGCTGCAGAGATTGTACCACTTGGGTACTAGAAAGATTATTGTTTCAAATGTTGGACCTATTGGTTGCACCCCATACCAAAGGGATTTTAACCAACCAAAAGCAGGTGATTCTTGCGTTGCATCGTCCAATAACTTAGCAAAGCTATTTAACACCAAGTTGAAGAGCCTTATCATAGAGCTGAACTCAAATCTTCCTGGATCTAAATTTTTGTACGCAAATGTATACGACGTTTTCAATGATGTGGTCGTGAATTATAAATCTTATGGTATGTTGTTAGTTTTCTCGTTCGTGGAATTTAGAAAACTTGTCACATTCATAATTTCTCGATTAGTACCTCTCGAACTGACTTGTATATACTTGGAACAATTCAGGTTTTGAGAATCCAAGTGCTGGATGTTGCCATCTCGCGGGTAAGTATGGAGGAATTGTGCCGTGTGGTCCGCCATCAAAAGTATGTCCCGACAGATCAAAATATGTATTCTGGGATGCATACCATCCATCTGATGCTTGTAATGTCCTCATTGCGAAAAAACTGGTAAATGGCGATACTAACGCTATATACCCGATGAACCTTCGACAACTCTTCTTAAGTAGTTTTTAGATTCCATTGCATTGCTTCTTCCCCATACAATATGTTGCGATTTTCATGGTGGCTCAGTATTGATTTTGCCACTTTATATTAAGGTTTTAATATTTTCAATTGTTCGACTTATCGGTTGTTTGTTTTATGGTTCTCAAGACTAATAGCTTTTTTTAGATGTTCTTACGAGAATTCTCTGATAATTTGTAATCGGAAAAAATTGACTCATGATAAATCAATGAATAATTTTATTTTTCACGAGATACGGTTGGAGTGATTTAAGTGAATGGTTAGCTAAAATGCATACATTTGATATTGAAGGTCAATGGGGGTCATAAATGAATGGGGACTAGTTTATAGAGAGGCAGAATAAACAGAAATAGCAGTGATGGGAACAACAAATTAACAATGACTTTTTTTTTTATCAAAAAGATAAAATAAAAATAAAAATAAAAAGTAATAAGAGAAACTCACAGCCTTACAAAAGATTGGAAGTGTGTTATTGTTGATAGCTGTTTTTGTTGAGAGTAGGTTTAGCAGATGAAGTAATAATGGCACAGCCCATGCCATATCAAACAACACCAACATGGAAAATAAAGAAGAAACAAATAGAAACTGAGTAGGGAAAGATTTAGTTGTTGAGAAGATGTGGGGGATATTTAATACCAGCAGCACTAGTAACGTGTAATTTCTTCCCATTTCCTTTTTTTCTAAGATGAGCCAATTAGACAGGAGTGTCAAGATGTAGGAATAAGAAGATATCGATCAATCGATAACAAGATTGTTAGAGCATCACATGGAGAAGTGTAAAAGTTACACTAAAATGGTAAATATGGCATTTGATAATAGCATTTTTCTGTTTTTACGCAATGGAGAATTGGTATCCTATAATTTGAACATAGTCCACTCATGGTGTTTGAATCTGAACTTAAATATTCTAGCGCAATATGAAACACCGTTCACAAATGTTAGGCTGAGCCTTAAACTGCATCTAAATATTTAAGCTCGGTTTAAAACTGAACCTAGCGTTTGAGCGCAGTTTAAAACTGCACCTAAGCATTTAGGCTCAGTTATAAAATGAGCCTAACATTGAGCGGTGTTTCGTGCGGAGCCTAACTTGAGTTTCAAACGCTGCGTTGCTTTAAACAACGCCATATATTGTTTGGGTGTAGATTGAAACACCGTCGGTGTTTAGAACAACGCCAATCGACTTGAAACACTACCCCGTGTTTGATAGTGCGCCTGCTAAATTTGAAAAATGCTACTAAAATGGTATACATATCATTCATACATGGTATATATAACTTTATACCATTTTCACCGCCACCCCGGGTATGGTACCATACACCATATTAACACCTATATGGTACTCTTACATGGTTTTATCAAATTAAACAAGAATATATTTAATTCATATAAAACAAAACTATTATAATAACATGATTTATTGGATTAATACCCGTGCAAATTGGTAATGTGATAATCTTGATTAATAAAGAGGATTTGAATATATGTCATTATTATTGTCAAACAAAGTTGGTATATGCTGCATGAGCATTGCCTAATTTCGCAAACCTGATTTTCTTCCAAAATTGGCTTACATTAGAAGGATGAATGACAGTCAAGCTATGTTCCAATCTGGACAAATGTTAAATACCAAAAGGCATGTTAAAAGAATCTCACAAGTTATGGAGGAAGGCAGAATTGTTCGTATAGGTGGATCTCTTCTAAACCACGTAACTTTCTCAATGGAGCAATAACTTGAAAAGGTACCGCCCATAATATGTGTGACCCTTTCTCGAATAAATAATAATATGTGCGATCCTTTTTTGTGAGGATAGAAATTCACCACGAATACACGGCACACAAGGATCCTCATGTGCATAGTTTGCCATTGCACTAGCAAATATTTAAGACAAAAAAAAATATTTTTCTCAAGTGACTCAACCAAGCCACGTATTTTAATTTCAATTTTAATTTTTAAATTTTTCACTTTATCATAAAAATGAATATTTTTTTAATAAGAAAGTGAACAAAAGATAAATTGTTAATAAATTTGTCTGGTTAATTTCATACCTGTCCATTTTATTTCAGATCTACCTAATTTTATCCACAACTAGAAAGTAGGATAAGGGATACTGTAAATTGATGAAATTACTAAATTATCCTTAATAGTTATGATTACCTTTATATCCTTATCCCTAGTACCAAATCTTTTTATTTATTTTATTTATTTTTCTTTCAATTATTTATTTTTGTTTTTTTTAATTTTTTTTTCTTTCTTTTTCTCTAGTTTATTTTTATATCTCTCAAAACCGATCAAAAAGTGAAAAAAAAAAGTATATCAAACGAATTTTATTTTGAAAAACATGTAAAAATTATTTTAAAAAAAAACATCAAACTAGAATCGGTGGTTATGATGGTACACGTATGTCGATTCTGGTTTGATGTTCTTCATTGGCGAAGAACATAAGGAGTCGGCGTATATATGTGCTCATACCAACCGATTTTAAAAAATAACACTATAGAATTGGTCGATATTGACATTTATATCGACTGATTGTTAAGAAAACTCAAAAACGATAGTTTTTAATAAAAATACGTCTATAATCGGTGGATAAGGTTCCCCACGTGCGCCGATTCTAACAAACTCAAATTTAAAAGTTTTTCTACAAAAAATTTTGCCCATAATCGGCGGATAAGGTTCCCTACATGTGCCAATTATATAATACTCAAATTCAAAAGTTTTTCTACAAACTTTTTTGCCCAGAATCGGTGGATGAGGTTTTCCACGTGTGCTAATTCTAAAAAACTCAAATTCAAAAGTTTTTTGCCAAAAATTTTGCCCAGAATCTGTGGATATAAATGCACTTACCCACCGATTCTAGTTTAAAATAAATAAATAATAATAATAATAATAAATATTTAAAAAATAATTAATTAATATAAGAATTAATTCAATGATTAATATCAATTAAACATAGTCATTAACTAAAATAGTTGGATAAGGGGTTTTTGATTTTATCTCAGAATGACCATATTTTAATTTTTAGTGGTAGGCCTGAAATAAAACAGATACGCCTAAAGTTAGCCAGGTAAATTTGAGGTAGGATTTGTTCACAATCTTCCTCAGATATTATCTCATAAGATTTGCACTAATTCTTTTATATAACTCAAACAATAATGAATTTTAAGTTAATATTCAGATGATACGTTTCTCTTATAAAACTCTACATTCTTACCAAAAATGAGCATGCTCATAATACTTCAAAGAAAAAAAAATGAGCATTATCCAAGATAGCAAAAAGAGCATTACCAATGGTTGATTTTTAAAATAGTAGATGATGGAATTATACGTCTCGAATTGTGCTAGTCTTTTTTATAAGAATATAAAATCTTGTAAGAGAAGTGTATTATTAAAATGTTAGTTTCAAATTTATTGTCATATAAATTTTATAGGAAAATTTACATAAATCTTATGAGATGGTGAGTAAATAAGAGTGTTCATGGATCCTCCTTCAAATTTTATGTCATATATGCATTTGTCATAAGTGCTTTGCAGTATCATCTATTCACTTACTACCTCCTTAAACTTTGTCCAAAAAAAATACTACCTCCCTCGAGCAAGTCAGACTAGCAAACTGTGCATTTGCCCATCCACGTGGAGGGGCAAATCTGATTTCTCACATCAATGGACAAATCAAACAATAGGAGTTTTATATATTAGTTAATACTCCCTTCGTCTAAAAATAAGTGATCTAGTTCAAGTTTGCAAAATTCTTAAGGCAAAGAGGAGAGATGAGTATTTTTAAGTATTTTTAAAATTATACCCTTATGGATAATAATTAGCAAAATTTAGAAATGATTTATCTCTCAAAATATACCACGTATATTCGTAAACTTTATACCATTACAAAGCATTTTAAAACACTTGCGTAACGAATATAAACATGACTATCAAATTATACATATTTTTTATACTAAAATTAATCAATTAAAAGAGTAGTTTTAGAAATATCCTCTTATTTAATGATATAGATCACATATTAATTGACAAAATTTTAAAATAAATAGGTAATCTATTTTTAGAGGGAGGGAATATTTGTTTTATGTTAAATGGAACTCATTTTTATAAAAATATCTTACAAATCCTATACAAATTCAAATCAAAAATATAAAATTGTTATTTACCTATATTTACTAACTACACTAACATATTTACAGAAAAAATATTATATATCGGTGGAACTTTGGACGATCTGCCAAATTAGACGGGTTGCGTAAATGTTTAAATTTGAATATTTATCCATCATATTTGTCCATTTAAACCTTTCACCTTTCACCGTGGAATGGTAATGGAAAAGTTTGCCACTTTACCCATCTCATTGGATATGTATAAGACTAGTAGTCCTTTTTTATTCTCATTTTTCATTATATCATCCGTCCTCTTTAAACAAAAGGTTTTTAGTAAGCTTATTAAACTGGAAAAGTGAAAATATTAAATCGTATATAGCGCGTATGAATGCACCATAAACACGCATCTTTAAACCATCAGAGTTGTTATTATATAAATGTCAGAGTTGTTATTATATAAATGCATATAAAAAGAACGAAATTTGACTGGCTTAGAGGTCCATGCTTAGGCCAAATCCTATACACTTACCAAATGATCACATTTTTCCAATTTGAGATACTATGGACATGCAAAATTAGAAAATTGGCTGGGAAAATCATCAAATTTGGTGGTTTGCATATCACGACAGAGTCTATGTTGGCAACAACTAACTCTTTATCGCTTATATATTGTAATTTTCAAACTAAATTTTACACTAAATTTTTTTTACTAAAATTTTCTACTTTCTACTCTAAATTATTTACAAAAATATTTTAAAATGGCACAAACTGTAACCCAACTTGATTTTTCGAGATTCATTCTTGAAGTTGTTATTAGTAGGACATGTGATGGTTATAAGAAAATAGAGAATGATAAAATGCAAAGAGGTCTTCAAGTTTTAGATGTTAACCAAGTCAAATCTGCATCTAAAAGAAAAAGAAGAGTTCAAGGCAAGAAAAATGAAGGCAAAGAAAATTTTAAAGTTAACCATAGTAATGTTCGCAGAAATCAGGGAAAATCTTCTCAAGAGCGCATCGATTGGAAGTTACGTCAAATGAAGATAAAACAGGAGGCCAAAGATTTTCCGAGATTTGTCTTAAGTGTTTATTTAAGTTTTACTGCCCTAGTTTATATCTTGTAAAAGAGAGTAGTATAGTAAATTAATGTAACGGAGATTAGTGTTTTAATATAATTTATCTAATTCATTAAAACTATTAAGCTTGCTTATTTCTTCCGAAATCAACTTACATATAACTTCTTATTTCAATCACGACCAAAGATTGTAAATCCAATGGCTATTTTTGATCAAATGTAAAAAAATTTAGCCACACACATTTTTGAGGTACAAGCTTAACATTCGCGCATTTAAATTCATTAACATTAAGTGGTGTAACTTTATAAATTTACTTTACCTTTTCTTTAAAAATTAAAACAAACTAGTTTTTGATCTAATAGGATTTTGCTATTTATTTTTAATCAACACATAGATTTCTCTAAAATATATCAAATTAGATCAATAATCTTCGTTTTATTCAATTATATCTGCCCATCATTTCCTTGACTAAGAAAGAACCAGTTAGGATCGTATTCGGCTTGATTTAACATGGCTGTGAAAGAAGATTGAGTAGGCTCAGGAGGTTGAGTTTCATCACCAAAAGCTGTAAAAGGAACCTGTGGAATGGAGGGACCAACGGTCCTATAGACGTAAAGGCTCCTCTTGGAGTCGAGTATAAAGATTCTCATTGCTTCTACAACTTCTTCTACGACTTGGTTGACATTGATGTTGACTGGATTCATCTGGAGTTTCAAAACTCAATGTGTTCCTCATTTAGGTTAGCTGTCGCACATAATAATCCTGCATTTTATGCCATCGCCAATCATAATCGTTCAACCTAGCATGTAATTTCTTATGTGTAGTTTGTACCCCCAATACGGATAAGTTCGATCAATAGCTTGAGAAGTAATTTGAACAGTGATAGACTCCCCTTCTAGATTAATACTCGGCACCTCCCACTCAAACTGTGGCATACCTGACGAAAAAGATGAACTTCCATGTCCACTGGGATAAACGAAGAGAGCAGGTGTTGGTGGTGGAGGTTGGGTAGGAAGAAACTTGGCATCAAATAGCAATCTACCCAAAGCTGGTATATCCATCCCTCCCAAATGTTGCTGCTCCATAGAAATGGTAGGCTTGCAAATTTAGTTGAACCAACTAAGATAATCACTATTATCAATAGAGGACACAACCAAGTCATTAGCATGTTCTCATGGTCTATTACTTTGCAACAACATCAGGTAATCATCATAAAAAATCTCCCCGCTTGGAAATGGGTTGATTGCCTTTACTATTCTCCCTTGTAGTTGTAGAAGATGTCTTTCGCCAAAGTGTCACACATTTTTTAGAATGAGAATTGAAAAACATCGATCGATGTAAACTCACTCTAGCATCTTTTGAGCAGCTTCACTATGGTACTCTGGATGATCCACGTATGACATAGTAATAATGTTTCAGCTTGTTCTACACACTTGTTGAATCCTTTGAGACACCTCAAAGTGTTGACCATCATCGACCTGAATGGGATCCAGTTGTCATTCAGGTACTTCTTTATAATTGGAAAAATAATATTATGTTGGTGTAGAAAAGGTTCACCAACACGGAAGTAAGTCTACCACCAATATTGTGAAACTTTGGAAATTTTAATTAATTAGTAATTTAACATTTTAAAAAAATAAAAATTAATTAGCTTTTTATGTAATGACCCGACCCTCCACCGATATTGTCCCAACTTAGCCACTGTGGTCATCAGACAGTGAAGGATTTTCTATGGGCACCGCTGCGGTCATCCAACAATAGCTTCCCAGGCGCTCACCCATCCCTGGATTACTTACGCCCGAGGATACTTAACTGCATAGTTTTTGCTAACTCTGGAGCCAACCGTGTTGAAAAGGCATCAGTGTTAGGAAAAGACAAACCATTACCTATATTCCTTTCGACGAACCCTACCTGCCGACAAACAATTCAGTCCACCCACCTCTTAGCCTCGTATACTGACTTCTCTCTTGATGGGCCGATATATGGTCCTCCACTACACTAGTGCCCGCATGTTGTCTAACATGTTGGAACTCCTCATCTATATCCTGATTCCAGTCCACTCCACTCTTTAGGGTGTCTGATGGTTGTCATTCTATGTTTCTTTTATGCCTTACATTCATTGTGACAAAAGATTCTTTTTGCAGTAAAAACTTTGGAAAAAAGATTTAAAAAAATTTGTGTGAAGTTAGGAAGGAAAATGTAAAAATCTGAAAAGAAATTATACCAATTTATAAATGATAGATAGTCGGTCGATGACGATAGAATCTTTGTCGCTCACCGCATCTCCCATAGTGACGTGGTTAGTTTGCCCAACCACTTGACTAGGTAAACTAACTCATTTGATAAGTGTGTATAGTACTTGGCCTTATAGAAAACTTCACATGCTAAATTGATTCGAAGGTTTTTAAAATGAAGCGGCTCTAAGTCAAAATAGGTTCTAGGCTCTAGGTTTAAAATTCTAGATTGAGCGCGGCACCAACACACAAACCCGTGCACATGGAATGCCTGTTAGATCCTGCAGGTGCAGGTCCATAACTCTACCCTGTAGACTTAGACTAGACTAAGACGAAACCGTGATAACAAATTCCACAGTAAATTCAATTCAATACACTGCATCACCAAATTTAGCAAATTGAAAACTCAGTGACTTCTCATTATTCAAATCATCAAAAACAGCAAGATTTATCAAAAACTCCTTCCATTTTTTCTCTTCCACCATTAATAATAATGTTATCTCCAAAGAATCAATTGAATGCACCATTTCTCTTCCCAACTACTACTACTACTACACTCTTCTTCATCTTCAACCATCCATTCAAAAAAGTAGTATGTTTTCTGTCTTTCCAACAGATTTCATACTTCATTTAATCTCTCTAAAGTAACATTATTTGTTCGTGCATAAATAGCTTAGCATTTGCTAGCTATTCTTTGTATACTCATTCTTTCATTTCTCTTTTAACACAAGTGAATGAATGAAGTTCATAACCTTCATCTTATATCTTGATTCAGTTCATTACTTCAAATAACCTCATTCTATCAAACATATTTTCTCTGTTTTTTAGTTCTTATTTTTCTTTGGGGAGGTCATTTTTGTTTCCTCTTTATTAGAGGTTAAGACTATATTAAGTGATAATCCAGGTTTTGTGAAATGGGTTTAACTTCATATTATCATATTCTTGTTGTTTTTCTACAAGTTTTGGCATTGTTCGGGACTAGTTTAGCTCAGAGTTTTCCTTCAAATTTTGTATTTGGAGATTCATTAGTTGATGTTGGAAACAATGACTACATTGTTTCATTCTCCAAAGCTAATTATGTTCCTAATGGGATTGATTTCGGAAAGCCTACTGGTCGTTATACTAATGGAAGAACGATTGTCGATATTATAGGTTTGTTAGTGTTCTTGGTGGTTCTATGTGTTTGAATTATTTCTCTTGTTCTTGTATTAGTTTGTATGTATGGCCTGATGAAAGTTTTTTTTCGGTGTTCATTCTGCAGGTAAAGAATTGGGTGTCAAAGAATTTACTCCTCCTTACTTGGCACCATCTACAGTTGGAGATGTTGTTCTTCATGGTGTCAGTTATGCATCAGGTGGAGGTGGAATTCTTAATGAGACCGGCAAGATTTTCGTAAGCTTCTCCAATCTCTACTGTGCTTGCCGAATTTTCGCAGCCTCGAGATAAGTCTTGGCACCAAGGTTATTGAAAAATGTTGAATTGGCTTTAACTCTCTTTGTATTTTATGATATAGGGTGGAAGAATCAACTTGGATGCACAACTAGATAACTTTGCAAATACGAGGCAATACATAATCTCAAGAATTGGTGCTAAAGCGGCTTCGAAACTTTTCGAAAAAGCTCTTTTCTCTGTGACGATGGGTTCCAATGATTTCCTTAACAACTACTTAGTTCCTGTTCTCTCAATTCCTGAACAGAAATTGATTTCCCCTGAAACGTTTGTTAGTACACTGATTTCAAGATACAGGCTTCAACTAACAGTAAGAGTTTCTCAACTAGTCCTCATTGTAATTTAAACACAGTTACAAAATCATGTGATTTGTTGTTCTCATCTTTTTTTGTCTTGGAATTCTTCGTCTTCGTGTAGAGATTGTTTTACTTGGGTGCAAGAAAGATTGTTGTTGTCAATGTTGGACCAATTGGTTGCATCCCATACCAGAGGGATGTAAATCCGTTCTCGGGAGATTCATGTATCTCCTTACCAAATCAAATGGCATTGTCGTTCAACAAGAAATTGAAGAGCCTTGTCATGGAGTTGAGCTCCAATCTTGCTGGATCCAAATTTGTATATGCAGATGTTTACCGCATTGTCGCTGATCTCATTGAAAACTATCAATCATATGGTAGCGTTTACTCAAAACCGAATTAAGCACATTTTTCTTTGCTTCATATGTAGTACCAAATTTATTAACGGCTAATAACAAAATATTAACAAATGCAGGTTTCGAAAATTATAACTCTGCATGCTGCTCAGTAGCAGGTCGATTTGGAGGCGTAATTCCATGCGGTCCGAAGTCGAGAGTTTGTCCAAACCGAGACAAATACATATTCTGGGATCCATACCATCCATCTGATGCTGCTAATGCCATTATTGCAAATAGGTTGCTCAATGGCGATACGAAAGACGTTTCCCCCGTTAATATCAAAAAACTTTTCAAATCTTAAGTTGGAAGATGATGATTCAAAAAGTGAAAGATTTTCTTCTTCTTTTCTATTTGATTCTTTTGCTGATTATATACAGCTACATGTTTTAACTGTCCATTGTGACTGTTTCAGTCCTCGATCATCAACAAATGTCAACAGATCAAGAAAGATCATGAATCAAGAACTCAAGGGAAACGTAATGTTATATTTTCAGTTTTCTGTATTCCCATGTAACTCGACATAATATATACATGTACTATTACATACACAGTTGGGAGTTAAGAGTATATATTTTCCTCGCTCCTTTTTTAAAAACCAGAAGAAATAGTCGGACATTGGCAAAAAAGCTCATAGGCTTGAATAAATGTTTGTGAGCTTTTTCAACATATAAAGGCCCATAATGTAAACAACTCCAGGTGGTCCGGTCAGTTATGAGTCAACACCACATCATGAAAATTAGTAGCTGCGAAAAAATGGAAACGAAACTATACCTTCATTATGAGAAAAAACTAGTTAAAAATCATCTTAGACATTATAAAGCTAAATCTAGTCCTAAGCAGCTACACCACCAACCATAGTGAATTTCCCATCACCTCTTTCCTTGGCAAAACTACAGGAAGCGCATACATGGAATGCATTTACCCTTCGTAGCAGCAGATGTAGACTCCGACTGGTTTTCACTTTGAATTATAAGAGCCTGAGGACGAGAAGGGAAACAATAAGAGTGAGATGATGGGGCTCTCTAGTAAGATCTCTTGCTTGGGCACTCTGAAGACTTGTGTCCAGATTGTCCGCAACTGAAGCACGCCCCTCCAAAACCACTGTCAAGAGTAGAACAAAAGCAACAACAGAATTGTGCATCAGCGGCAAAAATTAGGAAAACACTAACCATCACATTTGATTAAGGCGAACAATTGTTGAGATAAAAAAACAGTTACATTTTTTCCCATTGGGCTAAAATTATTATTCACAAAACAAAAAACCAGAGATAAGACTACCTGTCCCTGCCACCCCTGAAAGATGATGACCTGCTTGGCCGTCCTCTACTACTACCACCACCAATTAGCCAATCATCACCACCACCACCACTGGATCTTGAGTTTCTTGAATAATTGTCATCCGATTTGAAGCTACGGCCCCCGCGTCGGGGGTATCCACCTTCATCATCAGACCCGCGTCCACCACCACCATAACCTCCCCTAGAACTTCTGAACCCTCCTCCACGTTCCCGAGAACCTCCTCGGGAACCTCGATCACGGTTAGAGAACCTGCCGTAATTGTCACTCGGAGGACCATCGTCTTGCAACGCGGGTAACTGCAAATCATTGTTCAGCGAAAAATGCATTTAAGATACATATAATTGAATAATTGTTCCCAGAGAATGGATAACACTACACACAAGAGAATACAATAGTTTAATGCTGCAAATGTTCCAAACAACATATCTTCGTTAACCTGATCGTTATACTAGCTTAGCAAACTTCAATAACTTCACATGGAAGCAGTAGTAGCTTGACATCTGAAAAACATTTAGAAACCAACCTTGCTGATCTTGGATATGGTGTTTCCAGCAGGTATCTCTTTAGTCAACAGTTTCTTCGCAATCTCCTCTGGCAAATCAAACACAGCACCTTGAATCTGAAAAAAGAAAGTATGTGTTATAACAAACCCAACGTTACAATAAAGAGTTGGCATCTACAAAATACATTTGACACTAAGATGCGATGTAAGCAAAACCTCAGTACATAATAACCAGATGGTAGTGTGGATATATTCTTTTCTAAGCCAACACAAGAATCAAGGTGTGCTTATAACAGCTCATAGGAGAAGTACAAAAGCTAGAAAATTCCACAGAAACTGCAGTTTCTTAAAATATCATACTTGACTAATGAGCTGCAGGACAGAACAAAGTAATGAGGAAATGCAACAACTGTTGATACATACCCTTTCATCTGCAATTATGGATATCTTTCCAATTTCATCAGCAGCAGCAGGATAAACATCAGAGAGAAAACCCATGACAGTTCTGGCAGAGAGAAAACCTCTTGCAACACTTGGATCGCGAGTAAACTGTAATGTTACCCATCCCTACACGAAATAAATAACAAAATACAAGCAAGCTGAGTATTAGCTACATTTCTGGATTCCAAAGTGAGAAATACAAAGATAAGATAAGGATAATAATGTACCTTTTCATGACTGATGAGCGAACGGGAGGAAGGGGGTTGGGAGAAACCACTTAAGTGAGCCAGAGCAGCAGCAAGAGCGGCTGTTCCTTTTTCATCAATCAATTTTTGTGCAGTTGGAGTGAAGAATTCTATAGATTGTGGGTGCACCCCATTGAGAGTAGCAAGGAGTTGCTCAGATGAAGCTTCCAACACATCCTCGATAGTTGGTGGGGTTATAAATTGGAAGTGACAGCCCACATCGCGCTCAAGAGACTTTACGGTTCTTCTCTGGTTACTAGTGAACATAAGAATGGCGTTGCCTTCTTTCCCAGCACGTCCTGTTCGACCAGAACGATGCACAAAGGTCTCTGGATCATTGGGCAATTCGTAGTGTATAATCTGCAGAGAGGAAAAGCGGTTAACAATAGACATTACTAGTCACTAATTGAGGAAAGAATCTAAACTTTTATTTTTTAACTTAGCTGCATGTTAGATCAAGTTAAGACTGCCAAATGGGATATGAAGGTTATAAAGAGTTGAAAATATATTATCAAAGCTCAAGTGTCTCCTTTTCAGTTTAGTAATACAAAAACACATATAATTACAATCCATGATAGACTGGTGTGGATCAAACCACCCTCTTCACTCACCAAATCAACATTGGGGATATCAAGTCCACGAGCTGCAACATCTGTAGCTACAAGTACAGTGAACTTCCCTTGACGGAAACCATTTAATGTTCTTTCTCGCTGATGTTGAGAAATATCACCATGCAGGGCCTCTGATGCAATGCTACTGGTTAAAGCCATTGAAACCTCATCAGCGTCTCGCTTAGTCTGGGTGAAAACAATAGCCTTCCCACCCTTCGCATAGACCTGAGAAATTTTAACAAGCATTAGTGATTGGAAATGTTCGGTCGGATGCATGCTTAACTTACTCTGTTACTCATGGGAGAATAAAACAATAATCATCTTGAAAAAATACACAGAATAATTCAAAGAAAACAATTGATTTCCTTGAGGTTTCGGGATCATACGAGTTCATAGAACTATGCTGTGATAATTCCACGTGAAACCCTTTTCTGGCATAAGATATATTAAAAATGTGAAAAATGAAAAAAAGATTAAGAAATTCGGAAATATAAAGGTTGCACATATTGTACAGATCTAAAAAAGGTCATATGGGTAAATTATGAAACACTTCATAACGGTATCCCAAGCAAAGACTTAATTTGTCAAAATATTTGGCTGTTGCAGGACTAGGTAAACTGTGACTGCTATTAAATGAAAAATGGCTGGTGAGGAATGCTTAATTGAGCAAGGACAGGAGATGCATCAACGAATAACATTTTGGCTATGCAACATGAATCATAGCAAATAAAATGTTAAACATGGGTCACTCAAGTATACCGTTATAAGATCGCTGAGAATGGTACGCTTAGAAGTTGAAGTTGCTGGTAACGCATATAGTTTGATCCCTTCTGCCAGCTTTTCATCTTGGTCACCAACCTATAGCACCATATTTAATTTGATTAAATCGGAACAAAATTCTTTAGATAATCCAACTAAATTAAAAAAAATTTTTTGACAAGAACTAGATAAATACCAAATCGATAGTCAGAGGATTATCCAAGTACTTTCTTGATAACTTCTTCACCCAAGTAGGCATGGTTGCAGAAAAAAGCATACTTTGTCGTTGAGCTGGAACAGTTTCCAAGATACATTCCACATCTTCCTCAAATCCAACCGCTAGCATCTGATCGGCTTCATCAAGGACCAAGTACTCAACTTCGGTCAACTTGAGGCTGTTACCTTTAACCAGATCGATGATACGTCCAGGAGTTCCTACAACCACGTCAACTCCCCGGGAAAGTGCATTTTGCTGAGAAGTATAAGATACTCCTCCATAAACACAGACTGTATTCAAGTAAGGTGCTGATTCCCTTACTTCCTTCTCTACTTGGCTAGCTAACTCCCTCGTCGGCGCTAATACTAGAAATCTAGGAAGCCTGCCCGAACGCCTTCACACAAACAATGGATTGATGAATTAGGACATTAGCACATCAACATCGTCACAGCAATATTTTAACACAGCATTACAAATTCTATCTTGAACAAGTATGATAAGGTGAGAGTACCTTGGGATATTTCTTCCTTCATCATCAACAGTAAGACGTTTAATAATAGGGATACCAAAGGCCAATGTTTTTCCTGTCCCAGTCTTAGCACGGGCAATGATATCACGACCTTCCAAAGCTGGTACTAACACAGCTCTCTAATTGTACAGCAAATTAAAAATGAATAATTAAGATCGAAATTCCGTCTCTAAAACATAAAAGTGAATGTATTTTGATACAAAAATTACACAACAACTAACTATACAATTGAATTGTAAATGGAAATTACAACAAAAAATAAGTATTTTGGAGTTCTTAGGTTATACCTGAATGGGGAAAAGATGAGTAATTCCACGTTTCTCAAGAGCTTCGACAAGAGGTGTAGGCAAATCCAAATTATCAAGAGCAAGAACATCACCATCATCTTTCTTTTCACCGTCGCTTTCAGAAACATCCTCGTCATCATCAAGGTCGTATAATTGCTCAGGTACAACATCATCATCTGATGAGAAACCAGATTTTCGACCACCACCACCAAGACCTTTAAAACCTTCTTCACTTAAGACTGAATTAGGAGTAGCAATTGCACAAGGAATAGTATGTTTTAATCTAAGTTTGTGCTTACAACTTCTTCTAACTAGAGATAGAAATGGAGTAGTGGATGAATCAAAGACTACTTTAACAAAAGAAGAAGATGAAGATGAAGAAGAAGGTAACTGGTAAAGTGAAGAAACACCTACTATAGAAGCCATTATTATTCAAAATGAATTGTATTTCTTTACCTGAAGTAAGTTAAAGTGGTAAAGATAGAGATAGAAGGATAGATAGGGTTCTAAGGATAGAACTGAAGTAAAATATTAGTAAATCTCTTCTGCTAAAACCCTCAATTTCTGTTCTTGAAAGGGTTTAGGAAGAAGGAGAAGATGATAAGGGTTTATGACCTTACAAATTTCCAACCCTCCCTCGCTTTCCTCTCTTTCTTATAGTCTCCCTATCCTGGAATATCCAGAGAGTTTGGATATAGAATAAGTATTGGGCTTCCTTCCCAAAAAAAATGAAAAAATAGTATTGGGTTATTTTCAATTAAAACTCAACCTAGTATAGCCCAGGCCCAGAGAACCACATTCGGGGATAATGAACAACAATCAAACCGGTAATACTCTAAATGGTATGAAGCCTGACGTTGAATGATAATAAAATCCTTGTTTTTCATTGGCCAAAAGAGAGGTTTTGGACATTGGTGATTTTAGGAGGGATACGTAACGCATTATAATTGGCTAAAATGTTTTTGGATCATGAAAACTCCGTACATGAGTGGCTGTTGGAATTTAGAATAATTACACCACATTTACACCAATTATTTAGATGTACCCGGTTTCCGTAAACTGTTGTGGATGATGTTCACTTCTGATCATTCATCCAACGGATCAGAACGTATCTTGAACCCTGAAAATCATCCAACGGATTAGAACTTATCTCCCTAAAAATCATACAGAACACCTAACGATATCTTTCATTCTTCCTTTGCTCTTTTCCATTTCCGCCGCTCACCAGTTCCTTTTTCTATGCTCTCTTCCATTGATGAACACCTAACCCTGATCGGCTTTTCGCATGTTGGTAATTACTTCAGATTTTCCATCATCATCCATGGTTTCATCGCTGTTATTCTTTTAAATCAAGACTCGAGAATCAGTGAGCTTTTGGTATTTAAACTTTAGAGTCGGTCTTACTTTCATAATATTTTTTTCTTCATCAGGGTCTATTTTAATCGGTTCTTTTGGTGGTTTTGCAGGTAATGATTTACTCTCTTCTGTAGAGGGTGTTCGTTTTCATCATTAGGGTTTGTCGACTTCTTATTAGTGTTATTTTTTAATTTGTTTTTTGTTTTGATGATGTGATGAATTAGCTAAGTCAGTCCACAGATTTGAGTTTTATGTTTCAGGGAAAAGTCCCAGCAGATGGTGGTTGAGTTTTGGGTGAATTTTGTCAACTCGGGCTTTTTATCCCCAAATCATGTGAGTAATTTCAGAAAATATGTTTGCCTCTACATGTGTGTTCATTACAATCTTAGCTCCTCTAAGTTTGAAATTTAATCATGTTACTTTCCATCTTTATTGATTTGTGGTTTCCAAACACTTTGATTTTGTAGGTTAACATATCTTTCCCTTAAAAAGAAACCATAAATGTGTTTCAAGTCACATATGGGTAAGCTCTGTACAAATAGTGAGTTATCTGAAGACCAGGTAATCATGCTACTTTTTTATTACTACTGATTTGTAATTTTCATATGTTTAACAATGAAAAAGTGTATCTCTTTACCCCAACCAGTTGGCTCCCATTTCTATTGGATGCAGATGGTTTTACTTTGAAAAAGCAAGTGCTGGACAACAGAAGATTCCCCAAAATGCACCTGAATGTGGAAGGCCTCTTAGAGGTACTTTCAACCTATGTGTCAACAGTGATGGGTGGTGCCGTATATTCTTATTCCTTTTGCTTCTAACCTAGAATATGAAGATGTTGCAGATTTGTTCCACTTTTGGGATTCTAAAATTTTGCTTATTTCCTGTACCAGAAGATTCCCCAAAATGCACCTGAATGTGGAACGCCTCTTACAGGTACTTTCAACCTATATATGTCAACAGTGATAGGTAATTGATGGATGCTTTGGGTTTTATGTATGATTAGTAAATGTGGGTTGTTGTCGAATGCAGGGAAGGGGATATAGTGGTGTTAGAAATCACCATCAATTCCATGTTTGAATCAACAACACAATGCACGCATAGGGTGTTTGCGAAATTGCCTGAACTGAAGAGTCTGAGTTATGGTGGTTTTGAGTCAAGTTTTGGTTGTACAGGCAGCGAGAAAGAGGAGGTGGAGCTGATGGTTGCTGCCGTAAATTTGTGGGTATTTTTGAAGAGCTTCTCCAGATTGTAGATGCCAAGGTTAAGGTCAGATTCTCGCAACAAGAAGATGGAGATGCTCGAGTTTTATTCTAGATAATGTGAAGCTTCCATGTTTTATAGAGATGGAACTCATGTAGTCATGTGGATCATGGACTAGGAGGTGGTGCTGCTGCTGCACAGATTAGAAGAAGTCCTGTTTGTTTTACAGGCGAGGCTAAGAAGCCTGGTCAAACCATAGCGAAAGGACAGAAGAATTATGAATTCATGCTCAACCTTCAATTGGGTATCAGGTAATTTCTTAGATTGCCTTTACTACATTTTACTTTGGGGTTTTCTTATTTATTTGATTCTGTTACAATGTATGGTACACTGGATTATGCTTTACTTTGGTTAGGTGTGGATTTTTGTTAGGTTGCATTGTCTAGAGTTTTGTGATACAGGTTATAGAGTTGTTGTTGTTTTTCAGTATACTAGGAGTGTTTTAAAATTGTGGTTTGATGGTTGTGAATCATACTTCTTTCTAGACATTCTCCTGGGAAGCATGCTTCTATTTTGCGGGAACTCATGCCTTCAGACTTCGACCCAAGGAAAAAATTCTGGACAAGATTCCCGCCTGAAGGATCAAAAGTTACTCTGCCCCATCAAACGGCGGAGTTCAGATGGAAGGATTATTGTCCCATGGTATTTAGGTAATGCATTTTTTTCTTTTGAATTTGCATTTGTTATTTATTATGTTCCAACGATGATTCAATCCCAGTAGAGTTGTACTCTCATTGATTCTTTTATTTTGGTTGCTATTTAGACATTTGAGGGAGTTATTTGTGATAGATCGGGCTGAGTACATGTTAGCCATTTGTGGCAAATGATGCCCTTTGAGAGCTATCTTCTTCAGGGAAAAGCGGAAGCCTCTTTTACATGACACAAGATGACCGGTTTATGATAAAGACCGTGAAGAAATCCGAAGTCAAGGTTAGATACCCGCCTTTCTCCGACTAATCTATCTCCTACTTCAACTAGGAGCACTTTCAGATACGAGAACTCCTTTCAAATATTCTACATTTGAGTTCCATTTGTCATGATGCCAAATTTTCTGATTATGTCCACATTCTGCTCCCATTTTCAGGTACTTCTTAGGATGCTTCAGACCTTTGAACACTTTGATCTTAACTTAGTTCAATACTTTGAGGAATGAATTAGCTTTGTTTAATAGAAGTTTGCTTTTGTAGGGGCATTCTCCTAATCAGTGAATCATAACGATGGGGCAAAATCAGCTTCCTCAAAAGCTATCAATGCAGTCATTTTACGTTTGTGTTGAGGGTATTTCACGGAGAGATCAAGGCCACTATGCCAATGTTAATATCAAATTCAAAAACAACTTCCGTGAAAGAAGTGAGTGTCATTCACCTGTCTCTTTTTCCCATGTATATTAAAGCGTCTCTCCTTCTAAGGTGAAGTAGTTTTGGTAGTATAGTTATAATGAATACTAAAGAATGTCCGAACATAAATTTGACTAAATTTACATTGTTGTGCTCAATTTGGATATAGATATTAATCTTTGGCTAGCAAAAAGATTTAAAAAATATTTGGCATCTGAACCAGCTTATGTCTTTTTCTTATAGGTATCAGGTGTCAACAGATAAGAGGCACACAAGTACAAGGGGAAAGGAATTGCGGCTATTCGAGGTATGATACCCTTAATAATGTAATTATGTAAAGCAATATGTTTCCATCTATCATGTTAGTAGTTGTAAGTCGATTACTTTTCGATTACAAGGACCCCTTAAACCACTATGGCGTGCTTTTTTTGTGCTGGATAATTACATGAATGTTGGAATAACAAAGAATAGGCAGTATTTTCTTTAGCAACTCTAAGCAGTGATGTCCAGTTATTTATAAGTCGTTGTACTTGCAAGGAACACTTTCTGATGGAAGAGCAGTTACTGTTAAGCAACTATCTATAGCTTTTCATCAAGGAAAAAGACAGTTTGTGGCAGAGATTACTACCATTACACTTCTTATGTAAATCCTTAAATATGGGTTTACTTAAGTCTTAAGTTTTTACTTTTTAGTATCATAATCATCATTGTTGTATAGTTCCGTTCCGTAGCTCCAACAGTAAAGAAAGCTTATATAGTGGAGCTAAAGAAAAGTGCTAGCAATTGTAAGCGTATGCAAAATAAAATATGAGCTTTACAATAGTAATTAGACAACTACTTTCCAAATAACATAAGGATTAGCTAGGTTTTTATTTTTAATGACCTGCACTCATTTACCGTAGTGAGCAATATGGAGAGAAGTTATGTGTAAGGCGTATCGTGTGCTTTTTCATTGATATTTAAATAGTTAAATATATGTATTAATTATTCATTAAATTGGCGAAATTTGTTTTTCGTAGCTTAATACTTTACTTCAAATTTATTGTTTGTAATGATAGATTTGCAAATTGTTCAGCAGCACCATTCATACCTATAGGTGGCTACAAGCACCAGTATATTCAATAGTGCCATGGATGCTGAGATGAAACTAGAAATTGAAGATGAAGAGCCAAAAATGAACTTTGAAGATGCAAAAATCGCAGAGCCAATTAAAACACTATGATGGAATGCAGCATGGATGGGGTTGTAGCAAACAAAGGTATTATTGATTTCTTACCATTTTGTTGTGATAATGACCATGGTTGAATCTCCATGAACTAATTTTTTTTGCGGATCCGTAGACATCATTGTGAACTGCTTTCAGAAGTTTATATATAAGAATTTTACCTTCTTACACTGCTCATTCCTTAGGTATAGCTCACCATTGTTAGTAATTTCTATAAGAGTATAATACATGTACTATAAAAAAATGCAAATTACAGGAAAAAAACTGTTATGCTCAGGTGGCCATGACAGAAGCAAATACCCACTGCACTAAATTGTATGCAAGGACTGTTGTAGAACTTCAGCTCTGCGAGTTAGTGGTGGAATTACACTAATTTGTGACGCTGATTGTTATTACTCTTTTTATTTGATTCTCAAACTTGCTATCTGCAGGAATTCTAGAGCTGTTTACTTCATAATAGGTATGACATCTCGCTTTGGGTTGACTGCATGAGAGAAATACCTGGATGTAAACTCTGTTGTCTTGGGATACATAAATGCTTCATCAGCTATTAAACCTTGCCACACATGCAATGATCTACGTGTTCGACATTCAATTTTCCTTGGTGTTGAAGCCTTTGGAGAAGATTGGAGAACACATATATATTTGAAGGTTGGTTTTACTCTCATTTAGGTTTCGAAAAAAACCATATAAAACTTTGATGTCATTGCCATAACTTTGAAGTGAGAAGTGAGTTAGTGTTCCGTTTCAGGTCTTTTATTAGACATGCATCTATATCATCCTCCAGAAAATTTGCATTCATTAGTTATTTTTAGACTTTGCATCCACGAATGATATTCTGAATGATGCCAATGTCTTATCATGACTGTAATTTTACGACTGAATTACAGCTGAAGTAAAAGTATTATTGTATAAAGCATGGTATCCCATTCTTGCACTTCTGTTCTTATTGGAAAGACTGACGCACCTACTGTTGTCCCATGCTAAGACAAGTCTTTTAAATCATGGATCTGTGGCGCTATCTGACTTGACGTCAGAAGGTTACGTGTTTGATTCACGTCAGTTCCACCCTCAATTAACCGCATTCTACAAATTCTTGATTGGATAAAATTGTTTATTGACGTTTCTTTTCGTGTTGCATACTTGCATTTTGAACATTAAGTACAGTCCCGACTAAGGTACAAAGTTTTGTGAGTTAGTGGAAAAAGTTTTGATCATGTTTTACAAAACAAAGTAGTCCGTAGTACATAATCATCCCTGCTCATATACTTAGTAGCATTTTCACTATTGTCGAACCATTTAAGTTCCTTTTTCTAATTGAAATACTAGAAAATAATTTCACAACATGATCATGCCATAAACTTATTTTCTTTGTTTAAGCATTTCGATTGAATACTAAATGACTGTACAACACTTGATTCATAACATTGCAAATAAAGTATTAGATTTTTCAATAATCTTCTGCAGTGGCATATACTTCATGGGAGGTGGGTTTGGACATCCTTAACTTCCAAGACCACTATGGAATTCTGAAACCTTATATATGATTTGCTTTGCTTCTTTTTTTGTTGATCTGATGCTCTCCAGTATATTTCTATATTTACGATATATAAACGCTAAATTGAACTCATTTTTTAAATGTAGTTCAAACTGTATTACTATCCTCTTGCCTCATCTCCCATATTTTTGCTGTTTAACGTATTGTCTAACCTACTTAGAAAAAACTGTCTATTGTAAATTAGACAGAATTTGATCCTTCCTTTGGAACAGCTACTTTGAGCCTATTCTGAGACAACTAATTGTTAATCTTGTGTTCTTTTTATACACTTCATGTTTTAATTGGGACCCCTTCTAAAACGTGTGCGGGTACAGCCTTGCCTCACCAAATGGGGGTCAAATACTATTTTACTTTTAACATTGTTTAGTTATATTTATGTTAACTTAAAATTATCGACTATTTAATAAGGTTTATATGTATTAAATTTTTTTTTAATTGTATAGATTTTATTTAAATTATTAATCTATTGGATGGTTTATCGAAACTCTAGTCTTAAAATGATGGGTACGGGGTAAAGCCCTGCCTCATCGGACTTGGGCTAAACAGTGTAAACCATTTACATCAGATCCGCGCTAAACAGTCTAAGCCATATGCGAGATTTATCTGATTTTGGTACCAAAATGATCTAAAAGACTATATAATAAGAG